>BSBK01006291.1:0-187193 GCA_027943335.1 Chamaecyparis obtusa | reverse complement strand
ATATATATATATACATATATGTATCTATATATATATACATATATATGTATATATATATATATATATATATATATATGTATATATATATATATATATATATATATATATCTATACATATATATATATATTATATATATCTATATACATATATATATACATATATAGATATATATATATAGATATATATATCTATATACATATATATATACATATTATATATACATATATATATATATATATACGTATATATATATGTATATATATATATGTATATATATATATATATATATATGTATATATATATGTATATATATATATATATATATATATATATATATATATATATATATATATATATATATATATATTATATATAATATATTATACATAAAATTATGTATAATATATAATATATAATCATATATTATTTATATTTCTTTAAAAAAATGCTAAAATCAACAATGTCATTTAGCTGTATATAACTTGAAATATTATATAATATAATAATATATATTATATATTATACATTAATAATGTATAATAAATAGTATATATTATTATATAATACATATCTTGAAAGATTATATATAATATAATATTACATATTATATATTATACATTAGATAATGTATAATATATTGTATATAATATTATATAATAAGTATCTGGTAATACTATATAATATAATATTACATAATATATATTATACATTAAACATGTATAATATATAATATTTAATAATATATTATACATGTTATATATTTAATATAAAAAAATGATTAGCAAATGACTTTAGGGCCGAAGCCCTTTAATTTCCCTTCTTGCGCGCGTGAGCTTATGTTGCGCTACCATGACTCTAAGTCATGGCAGTGCCTGAGCACTGTCGTGGCTTAGAGCCATGGCAGTCTCTATCGTGACTGCAGTCACGACAGAGGACCGAGGTCTTTGTCGTGGCTACAGTCACGGAAATGACTGTGCACTGTCACGGCCTTGCCACGATCAAAACGTGAGTGGGGTTTTATTTTTACAAACCCTAAATTAAATAAACAATATTTATATATATACGCTCAAAAAAAAAGAAAACAATGTCTTATTCAAGCCATTCAAAATGGTTGTTAAACTAATGCATTTGCAACCGATCTGTGTAACAGATTTGAAAACTGGGAGGTTCCACATTTCCTTAAATCATAAGCAAATTTAATTATAATGTTTTATGACGCTGCAATACCTTGGTATAGTTGGAAATTTTGAATTATGATAATTGTCCCATTTGAAATTATTGTTATTTTAGTTAAATTATATTAGTTGAGGAATATTCTTTTAATGTATAATTTATTACTATTTTTACCAAAATGATTTAGTACTTAAAGTACCTTTTAAGTTGTTATTTATATGATAATGTTTTTAAATAGTTAAAAATAAAAGTTGTTTATGGGGCTAGACCTTTTAAATTATGAATTTTAGGGGTAAATTTATTAAAAGAATTTTTTAATTTAATTACGTAGTAAATATTAAAATTTAGTGAGGGTATATACTTTATCAATGTTTTCACAAAGAATTTTATTCTATTATTCTTGAACTCAACATAAATCCTTTATTCAAATATTTATTTTTACTCCTTTAAGATTTTTAGGGATAGACCATAATATCCTTAAAACTAACTCAAAAAAAAATAGGGAAATGTTTTCCCCTTTAAAACCCACACCTCCCCTTGTCACCTAATGTCTTCCATTGTGTAGGGGATGGAGGCACGCCAGCGCTTGCCTTATGATCCCTTATGTGACATTGGGTGACCCGCCCAAGCGAGCTAACATTTCCAAAGCTTCGCATCGATGGGCTATTGAGTAACCTAGTTGTCCTAGGTGTTCGTTAGTGTTTTAATCAACAACAACAAAAACAAAAACAAAAATTTGTCATTGTGTTTTTGTCCGATTATTTTGGGCATTACAAAAAATGACTTACCAGGTCTTCTCCTTTTTTGCTAATAGAATCTGACTGGGGGCTTCCTTTTACTACAGTGAAGTGATGGTGCCTCTAAAGGAATTTCCAACATGTAGCACCCTAATAAGATTGAAAGGGAAGCTTTTTTGTTTTATCATTCCTACCTTGCACTTACTTTCACCTTGGATAACCTATCCTAGCATCTCATCAACATTTATGCCCCCAATTCTTGAGGTGGTAGGAAGACTTTATGGGAGGAACTCATTTTCCTCTGTAGGACTAACAAGAATGCTTGTTTATGTTGGTTGGGGATTTCAAATACCCTCTCTTCCCTTGGGAGAATTTGGGAGGTTCAAATGACTATACTGACAATATGAATGACTTTTTAAACTTCATTAGCAACTCTAGTCTTCTTGACCTAGAGTTTAAGGGCCCCTTATTCACCTAGTCCAATAACAGGAAAGGAAACCATCTCATACAGGTTAGGTTGGATAGGGTCCTTATCTCTACTAGTTGGGACTTTGGATACAATGCTTCTCTATCTTCCCTCTTTAGAACGATCTCTGATTACAACCCCATTTTTCTCTAGTGGTCTCATAAGCCTTTGTTGGGTTCATACCCATTTTATTCTAAGATCATGTGGACCTCCCACTCAAATTTTCAAGATTGCATCACTAGTTGGTGAAACACTCTTATTCAAGGCTTTGTTGTGAAAAGAATATATCATAGTTGAATCACATTAAAAGGGAAGTCAAAGGCTAGTTTTAATCCTCTTTCAGAAATATCTTTAAATAAAAACTAGAAAATGAATCTAATCTCTCAAATTTTCAAAACTTGATGGCTTATAGGCATCTCTCCAATAGCCTCCATGAGAGGGAGGAAGTATGGTGGAAATTTTGGAAAGATAACCTAAGTAAGGAGGAAATATATTGGAAACAACTGTCCAAAATTATTTGGTTAAAAGAGGGGGACTACAACACCTCCTTTTTCCATAGAACTGATATAACTCACAAAAAAAGAAACACTATTACCTCCCTTCTCAATGAGGATAATCAATTAATTATGGATGATGGAAAAATTGGTGAGTTGGCAGCTAATTTATTTAGGAAGACCTTTATTGACCAAGGGACTGTCAACCTTATCATCTAGGAGAACTTGTTGCATCACCTCCCTAATGTGGTGGATGAAATTGACAATAACCTCTTGTTGGCCCACATTACTAATGATGAGGTTAAATTGATTGTCTTTTTTATGAATGCCTACAAAGCCCCTAGGCTGGATTGTTTCCCTCCAACTTTCTTTCAGGAAATATGGGACATTGTCAGTAATGATGTGATTAGAGATACTCGGGGCCTTTTTCGTACTAGAAAAATGTTTATGAAGTTGAACAACACCTACATTTCCCTTTTCCCTAATGTCTTTGAACCAAAATCCATTATTAACTTTAGACTGACAAATCTTTGCAACACCATCAATAAGACCTTCTCTAAGGTGTTAGTTAATAGATTAAAGCCTCTACTGGATAAATATATTAGTCGTAGTCATAAGGGTTTTGTTCCTGGTAGGCATATCCTTGATGTTTTCTATTGCCACCCAAGAAATAATTCACTCCAAAGACAAAAGCCACACTCAATATATGTCCCTTAAATTGGATATATCTAAAGCTTATAACAAAGTTAATTGACAATTTCTTTATAAAGTGCTCTCTAAATTTGGCTTTGGTGACAAACTAGTTTCTTTGATTAATATTGTGTTGGAACTATCAAGTATTATGTTTTGGTCAATGGGGTTCCCTAGGGGTTCTTCCCTATTGGTAAGGGCCTAAGGTGGGGTGATCATCTATCTCCCTATATTTTCATCTTGTTGACAAAGGTTCTTAGTAGAAATTTCATGAACCTCTCCTCCACTATCCAAATATAGGGTATTAGACCCACCTCCTCTCTCTCGCCTTCTATCTTGCAACAATTTGTTGATGACACCTTCCTCTTTAGAAGATCATCCATGGTGGAAGATAGAGAATGGAAGTCTTTGTTGTAGGATTATGCCAGTGCCTCTAGACAATACATCTATTGCCAAAAAAGTAAGATCTCCTTTTTCAATACCAAGGAGGATCTGTAGTTGAAAATTAGACGTATCCTAGGTTGTTAGAGTGCCAACCTCCCTAATACTTACTTGGGCCTCCCCCTACTAGTCAAATACATCACCCCCACATTCTACAATGGAATTATTGAAAGAATACAAAAAAACTTGTTGGGTGGAAAGGAAAATTGCTTAGTAATGTTAGTAAACTCCAATTGCTTTTAGCCTATCTACAAGGCATCCCAATCTATTTCCTCTCCATCTTAAAAATATCCAGCAACATGGCTAACAAACTTGAAAGAATCTAGAAGAATTTATTATGGACTGGCATGGAGGAAAATAAAATAATGGCTCTTGTTAACTAGGACACGGTTTTCCAACCCAAATCCTATGGGGGGCTAGGTGTGAGAAAAATCACTAGTTTAAATAAATCTCTCATTGCTAAGTTGGGTTGGAACCTTGTTGTTGGTAAAGTTGATTGGTGTAACATTATGAAGTCTAAGTACCTCAACAATGACATATTTTATAGGGTACTTGGTTCACATGGTCTCCCAGTGGAATCTAAAATTGGAACATCACCAAATGTAGATCCTTACTGAAGGACGAGCACAAATGGCTTATTGGGAATCGGGGGACAATCATATTTTGGGATGACAAACGGATGGGAAGAAAACCCCTTGCAAAAACTAATTTTTCTTCTTTGATTAGGCATGCCAAGGTGATGTCAGGTCCCAATATTGTTGATTACTACACTCCTTGGGGGTAGATGGAAATATCTTATACAACATTTCTATGATAGACATAACTTGCTCCCCTCTTATCTCTAACCTGTGACATCTTTTATCCAAGTTTCATCTTCCTCTTTTCCCTAGGAGGATTCATTTATCTAGACTCTAGAGCCTTTTGGATCCTCTTTGGTTAAATTTGCATACCATGAGATATTTACATGTTTAATGGTGAACCCAACTGCTGACAGAGAGTGTAGAACCACCAACTTAACCCCAAAAATATTTTTTTCCGGTGGACCTTTATTCATGGTAAAATTCTAACCTTAAAAAATCTTTAGAAGTGAAATTTCTAGCTCCCAAGCTGCTTCTATCTTTGCAAACATGATTCTAAATCTATTTCTCATTTGTTCATCCACTATAAGTTTGTTTCTCATATTGGAAACACATTATCCAAAAACTCAACATTCAATGGGTCTTCCAAAATGATATCCAACAATTCATTTTTGATTGGAAATTCCCTTCCCACAAACCTCTCATCAAATAGATTTGGATTCAGTTGCATCCTCATGTGTGTTGGTGTCTTTGGAAAGAAAGAAATAATAGTGTCTTTCATGACTCGGAGCAGTCTGCTAACGAGGTGTTTATTGTCCTCTACAAAATTCTGTAGGAAAACCTCTCTATTACTAAATGGAAGACCACTCCTAACCCTCCCTCTTAGTGTGACTCCCTATTGGCCTCTTCTTGGAACTTCCCAGAGGAATTCATGAAGTTTGATAATTCTAAAAAACTTCCTAAGGCCAGTACTTATTGGAAACCTCCTACCTATCCTTGGTGCAAGCTCAATTTCAATGGTGCTTCCAGAAATGGTTTGGCTATTGATGGAGGTATTATCATAGATCATAGGGGTTTTCTCATTTCTGGTTACTCATCTAACTTGCATGACTCTACTAGAAATTAGGTTGAAAGTATGGCTTTGCTTTGGGGCATCAAGTTCTCCCTCTCCATGGGAATTCACAACTTGATCATTGAGGGATATTCTCAGATAATCATTGAAACTACTAAAGGGAATTATTCCCCTAGCTAGTCAATCTAAAGCATCATAAATGACATTAGGGTCCTTCTCAATGGTTTTGATGACTTCAACTTATAGCACACTTACAAGAAGGGAAATGTTGTTGTTGATCATCTCTCTTTTGTGGGGCTAGAGATCACTGGAATCAAGTGTTGGTGAAAGGAGATATCTCTCCCTCATGGGACTCTCACTTTCATGAGATAAGAAACCCTTAATCAATTTTAATTATTTTAAATTTTAATGTTTGGGTGTTTCTTCAAGCCTTACTTCTGCTTCACACCTTGTCGAAGCTTCTTGCTGCGCAATGGGTTTACTATCCAAGGGGTTTTTCTATCAAGTTTGGTTTGAAATAGCCACATAGGAAGTTTTTGCACTCTTCTGGTACTTTTAATCATATTTTTTCAAGGCACATGTTTCATAATATTTTGAACCACATTGGGGTTGATGGGACTTTGGCTAAACTAGAGAAATGTGCTATTATCTTGGCAGTCCTTGAATTATTATCTCTCTGAGTACTTACCACTTTGGTTACCTTCACATGTGCCAACTGATAGATTTGAGTTGGGTTTCAATAAGGGATGGATTTTCACTTATTTCCCTCATTATTGCCTTTTTATTCACTTTTTTATGAACTTCCTATTTAAAATCATTGGAGTGGGGTTTTTCTCATATTTCATATTTGTGTTTTCTCTAAATTTGTCTCTTTGCAATGACTACATCACTCGCCATAACAATATGGGTGGCGATCAAGTGTGTGCAGAACTTGTTAATTATGATGAATAGAAGAATGGTGGGATGTTCTGGCATATTTGCAAGAAAGGTGGTATAGCTCAATTCATGGAGCTCACGAACGACCATTGTGAAAGGATCTCTAGGCAATTTTTTAGCTCTTGGGATGCCAGAACGCTGACTATGGGAGGTATTTCTTTCAAAGTCGATGACAAGGTCATAGCACAGGCTAAGGGCCTCTCTATATAGGGTTAAAAATGGAAAAAAACCAACTAAGTTTTGGATGTTGTGAGTCTTAATCAATTCTTCTACACAAGAGAGAAACATGTGAAATTATGTGAGGGCTTTGATCATGAGAAGCTACTTGAGCCTTGGGACCGTGTCTTCTTGGTTTTTATGAGGTACTTCATGCTTGAGGGTCACTTTGGTGTATATTACCACTATCACCTTCCTTTTTTTAACCTTTTTAGAAACCCCATTTCTATCTCCATTCTCTTTTATCTTTTGCACTCTATGGAAAATATGGTTAAAGATGTGAATGGGGCTACAAGCCATAGAAAAAAATTTACTATCCTTCATTAGGGGTTGATTTCCACCTCTATCACTTCCACCTTTCCCTATGCTCCCCTCTCCAAATCATTTTTCAAGAGGTTCCTGAGCCTCCTAGCCCACCCTTGATCATACCTTTGGATGCCCTTGGCCCTAGCTACAAATAAAAAAACCCTACTATTAAAAATCCATTGGATATCTCTCTTGTTTCTTCCAAAGGAAAAATGCAAGATACCTCCCTTGGTTCTTCCAAATATAAATATGAAAAGAGAAAAAATAGGGTCTCTTTCATTAAAACCAAGCCCAAGTTCACCAAAAAATTCAAGTTACAGGTTGAGTCAGATGTAGAAACAACTAAGGAGACTAACACCCCTTGTACGTCTACCTGCCTCAAAGGTAAGCCTGAGAAAGAAATTATGAAGGACATGTCTGACTTATAAAATGGGGAGCTAGAGGATACTAGTTGGGAGGAGGTGTCTAACACTACTTTTGATAGCAGTGGGACTCTCATTTTTTCTATCACTAATTCTAAGGAGCCCACCCCTGACAAGAATGTCTCCTAATTGGTCTCTATAAATGAAGATAAAGATAAAATTAAGGATGACACCTTATATGGTTTGATGTCTGGGGAGATGTCCTTTATTGAGGTCAATATGCTAAAGAAAAGGATAGTGAAGGTGGATAGAAGATCTTGCAGTTGGAGGGGAGGCTGGAAAATGTGGACGAGAAGTTGTACAATGTTTTTCATTTTGATATTAAAGTGATTCACAACTCGACTACTATGTTGTGCATGATGAAGGGTAACAGTGACAAGGACCTCAGAGATTCTGAAGAGAGAAAGGACATCTTCAAATTTCTTATGAAAGATTGGGCTTCCATGATGTTGATCAATGAATGGAACAAGACAAATAATTAGGGTGAAGCCCATTTTTCATTTTTCTTTTTGGCTAGTTTCATCCTCCTTGGCCTTGTTACTACTTCTTTAGATATTATTAGTTTTAGCTAGATTGATACTCTCTTTAATGGTGGTTATGACCCTATGAGGTATATGATAAAAAATTGTTTAAATCATGTGTTGGAAACTATGGTGGACTATTTAATTTTTTGAGTGATACTATTATGGTTTCTACTATTCTGGTTAATATGCACTACACTAGTTATAATTTAAATGCTTTTTCCAAGTATTTATGTTGGTTTTTTATGAGTGATGTAAGGGTGCTCTCTATTGTTCAGCTTTGGATCGATAATATGTTGTTCATTCTAATCTATTGAGGTTTCCTCTATGGTAACAATGTTACTCTATTATTAGTCTATGTTTGTGGTTTCTTGCTCTTATGGCCAACTGTATAGAGTTAGTACCCTTGTTTTGTTGCATTACTTATCAAAAACATATAATATAAGAGTTATTTATTTCTTATATATACATATATATTATTTATTATGTATATGTCTATTCATATATAAAATAAACATATATAATTATGATTTGTGTGTGTGTGCATGAAGTGTGCTCCCCTTAATACCACAAACACATAACAGAAACAAAGAAACAACAACAATTTGCAAGAACATAAATGGGCTTCTTATTATCTCCACAAGTGTGGAACTACAAAATTTAGAATTACAATATGCAACACCACATGGTCATTTTCCTTACAATATTATGTAGGAAAAATCCTCGAATCATTACCCATAAGTACTCAGAACTGCCTAGACAACACTACAGGCCTTCCTTATATAGGCAATTTTCCACCACCTGAGAAGGTTCCATAATTTTATCCCTTAAAGCCGACCAACCTTAGAATTATTTTATTTTCATTTTTATTACATTAGAGTTGGCTCAAACAACTTTCAAAGCTCAAAAAGAAATTTTGAAGGAAATTAATTTTCTTCCATTTCAGGTGACCCAACTTCTGGAGACCATAAGTCATCACACATTGACCCAATTGGCTATTATGAACCCACTTTGAAAAGGGTGCAAAGTTCTCTACAATGCCTAACTTGCACAAACAGTCAAAGTTTTGACCTCATTCGGGGCCTCTAAAGCCTTCAAAACTGAGTTCAAAGTTTTTGTACCTTGCTGCCAATACCAAAAAAATTTAATATCTTGAAAACTAGACTTGATCTGGCAATGAAACTTTACTGGCAAGCTGATATGACCAAAGTGAACCTCCAGGGAAGAAAATAGATCATTCTAAGCTCAAAAAAAAAACTTACTAAAAATAGTAAACTTCCAAATATAGAAGCTCTGCACAAGAAAGCCCTCATTGAAAAGAAACCAAAAATATTTTTGGGTGATGCAAGATTACCCTTACACCCAGGATGCTCTTGCATCAGACACTCAGGGTAATTTGAGAAGTGACCCTATCACATCTCAAGTGTGTAGAGGAAAACCAAGATAGTTAACATCATCCCTTGTCATCCATGATGAATCTTCAACAGGTTATCCTTTCCATTTCACCATATATTCTTCATATGTCTTGTTCCTTGTACTTCTACCAACATGACTATCTAGTATATCCTAAATCTCCTTGATAGCTAAAGTAGTTGTTGGAATACTTCATTTTGTTTCTATGATCTCATCTTCAATGTCCCCTTCATGATACTTTGTCAGATCTAAAATGTTAAATACTGATGAAATATTTAGTTCAGTAGGCAATTCTACTTCATAGGCATTTCCTGAATCATGCTTCTTCAGTATCTTACATGTCCTAAACTTCTTCATTTTTAACTTGTTATATGTACTTACTGGAAATTGCTCCTTCCACAAATGAGCCATGACTTCATCCCCAACCTAAAATTCTTTATGCCTCAATACTGCGTATTCATCTTGGTAATGTGCTTCCTCACCTCCTCATAGATGTTCTTCAAATATTCTATAAAATCCTCAGCTTCAACACTACTTATCTCTCCTTTGTCTATCTTCCTCAACTCAGAAGCATTTCTAGGACTACTTCCATATACAATTTGAAATGGTGATTTACTAGTGCTCCTGTTGAATGAATTATTACATGCAAATTATGCTTGTGGTAAAATCAAATCCCATCATGTTGGCTTATCTGCAACCAAACATCGTAGCAAATTCTCCAAACTCATATTCACCACCTCTATCTGTCCATCAGTCTGTGGATGATGTGATGAGCTAAACTTCAAGTCTATCTTTAAGTTCTTCCACAGTGTGCACCAAAAATATCCAACAAACTTAGTGTCTTGATCTGAAACTATTCTCTTTGGCAAACCATGTAGTCTTACCACTTCTTTGAAAAACAATTCTGCCACATGAACAACATCATTAGTATTCTTGCAAGGAATGAAATGTGTCATCTTTGAAAACTTTTCAACTACCACAAAAATTGAATCATGTCCCTATTAAGTGCTTGGTAAACCAAGAACACATTCCATACTGATATCCTCCCAAGGATTCTTTGGTACAAGTAATGGCTGATACAAACCTGTATTCTTCTTTTTTCCTTTTGTCATTTGACATATTATGCAACTCTGTACAACCTTCTTGATATCTTGTTGCAACTATGGCTAGTAATAATTCTCACTAACCAAAGCAAGGGTTTTATATCGACCAAAATATTCAGCCAATCCTCCACTATGCTTCTCCTTGATGATATTATCCCTCATATAACTTTGTGGAATGCACAACTAACTCCCTCTAAATAGCATACCACTCAAATATTCCATAATATCATCCATCTGCGGCAATAGAAACTGGTACTTTATTGTGATCTTGTTGATAGCCATAGAATTTGTACACATTCTCTATTATCCATTATTCTTTGGTGCTAATATTATTGGTATAGCACAAGGACTATCAACCACTTTTGTAACAGCTCATGTACTTTTTTGTTCAACTCTTCACTTTCTGTTGTTGTCATTTTGTGTGTTACCTTATTCAGAAAACTAGCTCCTGGGATCAAGTCCATCTAATGACTAATCTTCCTTACTAGTGGTAATCCATCAGGTACATTATCAGATACAATATCCTAAAACTCATTCAACAAATCTGCAACTTCTACAGGTACATCTTCTACTCACTAGTACATTTGACATCATTTTTCTACAAAAATTATCAACCATTAATTAAAAAGGTTTAGGTTGATCGGGTTATATAAGGAAAAATTTGTTTTTTTTTAAATCCATGCCCATGTTGGTCTCAATTTGGACCAATACCATGTCCATCAAAATTTTGACTAACACGCGCATATAACTTTAAAAAAAACATTTCAATTCTCATTTCATTTTTACGATTGTAGCGCGTAAATTAGGATTTCCATCTTCTAAGCTAGCAGGAACAGAGCTTATTCCAGATCGTGTAGACCCTACACCTGAGGTTAATAGCACATTTCATCATTTATCTTCCATGGGGTTTGAGGTATCTTCTGTGTTTCCTATTGTTCATTACGTGGATTGTCATTTTCTTCTAGTCATCTCTATTTGTAATATGATGGTAGGCGATTGAATCAATGAGTATATTTAGTGGTGACTATGTTTTGACTAGGGTTTGTAAATGCTATGACTAATAATTATGAAGGTTGGCACTAGGGTTTAGGAATCTATGTACAGACTGAACAGACAAGTTAACTGTTCAACACAAAAAAATTAACCATTTAGTAGAAATTCAAATTTCATGCAACATGGTGTACTGTACTGTTATAGAAGTGTGGAAAGAAATGAAATTTTGCACAATGTAAAGTGAATGCTATGCACCATTGTAAAGAACTCTGCTATGTAATTTTTATTGTATCATATTTTAAATTTCCAAAAGCCACATAATCTCCTGTTAGACCGAACTCAGTTCCATTGGGTCGGCGCTGTCATGAGTTCGTGACCCCAATTTGCAACTTCACCACAGAATTCCTATGTTGTTGGATGAAAGGGAAAATTAGGGGAAAGTTTATTTATGCAACCAATGCTCAGAAATGCAAAGGCTATTAAGTTGTTTCAAGGCTGATGTGCTAGCTAGGGCACGATACTTGTTTAAACAGCAAAGTGAAGTGAATAATCAGAGGTTTGGGACTGAATCACAGGTTTAGTTGAGTACCTCAGATTCATGGAAGACTACTCATGATTGCAACCACTATGAGCACCCAACATTTGACCATTCTAGATTGACATTAATCTAGCTTGATCACCTAGGTTAAAATGTCTCTATGACAGTCAACATCGCTGGAAACAAGTGGTGAAAGTCATCAAAAGTTTTAGTGTATGATCTTTGGAGATAGTAGATTCTATACTCAAACCTAATACTGATTGAATGATGGAATGTAGTTACAGTGGATTAGCAGTATTCTAATATTTGTTGAGTGTTTGGGTAGTAGGGAAGTCTAGTCAAACAATTGATAGTAATAACCTGGTGGTCTTGGTTGAAGCTTCTTCCTAAGAGTATTGGTGTTGTGGTAGACTAAACAGAAAGAGTATAAGTCTCAAGAGTGATTTATGATTGACAATGGAAGTGTATTGTTAGTTTACAAAATCATAGCCAAAGAATAGAACAAGGTTGTAAAACTAGACAGAAGTGAGAAATTAGCAAACTGTTGTTACTTGTAAAGTAAAACAATAGTGACATTTTGAAAACTTACAAATCCCATTCAAGGAAACTGCCAGTTAGAAGAATTTCCTAGTAGACATAAATGTTCAGAGACTGAAGAACTTTGATAGTGTTCTTTGATATTATTTGTTCATGGTTGAATTGACACCATTATTCTGTTGTGCATTAGTTTGGGCTTATTTTGAGTTTTCATTGTTTACCTCAAGTTTTCATTGTTTATTTCAAGAATTTGTGTCAACGTGATGGAAAAACCATGTCTTCTGTAAGTTGTGATGATCAAATTCCATGAGAAGACATGTTGGGTCATGTGGATAACTATTTTAATCAATTATATTAGATGATAATTAGGCCTTTATAGGGATTACACATCCATTATGTTTCTAGGAGAAGGATTATATAAAGGAGATGGCTAGCATTGTAAGGCTAGCTATTTATTGTAATATCATGATGTGGATTATTTGGAGATATAACATGGACCAAGATTGGATGTAGATTGTATTTACTATCTCATAATGAATTACTAGGATAGGTACCAATCTTACTGTTATGAGACAATAAATAAAATAAGCTCCTCAAGCATGAGTTGGATGATGTGGATACATTAGTTCTTATATCTACATAATCCACATCATCCAACTCATGCTTGTGGACCAAGATTGGATGTAGATCGTATTTACTATCTCATAATGACTTACTAGGATAGGTACCAATCTTACTATTATGAGACAGTAAATAATATAAGATCCTCAAGCATGAGTTGGATGATGTGGATACTTTAGTTCTTATATCTACATAATCCACATCATCCAACTCATGCTTGAGGAGCTTATATAATAATCAACTGATTAATGTTTTTGGTTTTGATGTAGTCCTCTCCAAGTCATGCTTGAGGAGCTTATATAATAATCAATTGATTAATGATTTGAGGGACATTTTAATTGCCTGTTCTAATCACTGATTTGAGGAACAGTGACTGTGACTGTGACTGTGAATGAAGACTGTATTCTTATTGTTTTGAAATTTTATGAGGGGTTTTATGTAATCTTAGGTTGGAATCAAATCCATTTTTTGATTATGGGAAGAAGCACTATTGTAAGCCAATAGAGAACTACCAGGGATAGTGAACTCCACACTTGGAGACTACTCCACACTTGGAGACTTGAAATATTTGCTAATCAATGAATGTTGACAATACATATAATGTGGAAAACAATGTAGTCAACCTTATTGAGAAACCTAAACCTATTCCAAAACCTAGGCTTGAACCTTGCATAACCTTTGATATCAAGGAAACTATTAAGGTTGTTGATGGACCCCTATACATTACTATGAAGATTAATCAAGAGCTCTCTTGAGGAGTGCTTATTGATCCTATGTATGGTGACTATTATTACCAAATAACATCTCTTTACCTAACAATTTCATCAAGAAACTTATGAAAAATCTGATGTCATGGTTAAGGTGCATGATTGTTTTACTTGTTCTACCATAAGTTTTATGACCCTTCCTATTGAAGTTGGTATGAAGTGCTTAGATTGTCACCTTTGTCACTATTCCTAAATCCAATCAATTCCAAGTAAGACTAGGTCATCCTTGGCTTACTTTAATGAGATTTATACCTTCTACTATCCATGAATGTTTGAAGTTCCCTCATAATGGAGAAATTATCATGGTCAATCAGAAAGTCATGGAAAGTTCCTTATAGATATTTGAAGAGAGTCCTATTATTCATTACATTACTTGCAATATGTATGCTTATATTTCATTGTCTCTATATATGTCTGAGATATAATAATTCTAGAACCCCTAATTTTTTGATCTAGTTATGTCTTAGTTTACTGTATAGCGTTGGAGTTCTACATTGTGTCTATACCAAAGATATTCTTCCAACTTTGATGTTACTGTTGATTGATGAGTGTATGTTTAATTAGCCAACTGGATTACTAAATTGGTCTTTTAACACATTCTCTCCTCTTGTTCGATGGCTTCCTCACTATTCCTTAGTATGATCTTCTCACAATTCCGCTTAATCTTCTCACAATTCTGACAAAACTAACAACATGCCTCATGTTATATGGAAAATTGGTAAACAAGGAGCCACTGTAGTTCAACTCCCTTTTTCTAAGTCCTTCATGGAAGTTGAAGTATCACTCTTTAGGAAACTTATATCTCTAGTTCAAAGTTCCCATTAAAATCATTCAAATATTCAAAAACAATACCCAAATTCACTACAGTGGTAAAGTATTAACAAAGCATAGCCTCATAGTTCCATTAGTTTGACAATCAATGGTAAGAAATTCCTAATAATATTATATTAGAAGTGAAATGTTGATGCTAAGACAATTACTTTGTGACCATAATAATCTTACATATGTTTTTTTGCACAATAGATAAACTCTACTATTAATGTATATTGTATTAGTTCAAATCCCATACCTTTAATGTCACCCCATTGAGAAGCACTTAAAGCTATCACTAAACTAGTTAAGTTTGTAGGCAAGTACTACACCATTAGGTATGTAGAGGATCTCTTTCATCAAAACTCATGAGGTAAGCTTAGAAAAGATTACACCAAGCTTAATTAACCAAGATGGGGGAAAAATTGACAAGACTTGAATTTAGGCCATCATCTCGGAGTTCGAAATCATTTCTCTTATAACATGTCAATACCATTCCAAGAGAAACTCACAATTTCAATTGTGACCACACTAGCCTCATTGCAACAAACTTGTTAGAAACATGAAAAGAAAACATGTTAGCAATTCCATCATTTGTCTGTTGTTTGGGATAGTCACCATAGAATTATTTGGATTGTCTCTCATCTTTCCTTGCAAGGTTAAAATTACCTTTTTTTCATCCCTCCTTGAATAGACCCTTACCATCTTGCACTTGTGCAATGATAGGACACCAATGTTGCTAATTAAGGTTGGTGGGATGATTACGCCTATCCTAAAAAAAGACTATCAAATCATTATGCTTTCAAATCAATTGCCTATCGATGTATCCCTTGCGAGGGAGAGAAGCCAAACACATAAAGAACATGCACATAAACATGGCAACTGAAAAACTTAAATGGAATAAACCAAGAAGTACCAAATGATGAATGCTCAATTGTTGTAATGGAAAAGCAATATCAGAACCATCCATTTATAGTCCTAATGATTTTGGAAATTGTTGACAAAGAGTGTTTCTTTTTTTTATTATAGTATAAATGATTTTTCTATAGTCGTAATGATTTTTCTTATTTCTTGTCTTTTGTCCCTTTTTGATTTCCTATGTTTGTGCTTCATGATAGGATTTTGTCACCTTCTTTTGATGGTATATTTCATTCACTCTATGTGGAATACTATTTTGTTCACTATTTTATTTCAACTTCATATTTCTTTCATTTTTCATATACACATAGACTACACATGCTAATAAAAAAATGAGCTATTTGATTTAGGTTTACTTTTCATTATTGTAAATGGTTAATATTTTTGATGGTACTCCTTGGTGTATTTCATATAAAAATAATAAATGTAGTAACGATGGTGCGGTGCATTATTGATATAGGTTCGATGACTCTTGTCAATGTGCCAAACTGTCAATGTGGTGGTGAGAAGTGTGTGTTGAAGACTTCATGGACATTGAACAACCCTGGATGACAATTTTGGTGCTTCCCTAATCGAAAAAAGGTTGCTAATGTGTATATATTTAAAGTTTCCAATGTAAATACTATTCATTATAATATAAGAACTAATGTAGACTGGGTATCACAGGGAAATAATGGTTGTAGATACTTTACTTGGGTCGATGACAACTCATCTGCATCTATCTGCCCATCTCCACTTATCCGTGATGAAGAATTTGAGTGCAAAATGTGTCAGGCTAGGGAAAATTCCAAAATTATATTTTTATGATGCCTTCTCTGTATTGTAATCGCATATCTTTGTTGCGACCATATGCAGAGATGAACTTAGGATTAGTTAGTTTAGTATTTTTATATTGTAACTAATATTTTAATATTGATATGACATAACTCTGCTTTGCCTCAAGTGCCCATATATATGGTTTACATCTTTTTTTAGAATAATTCTTCATGTTTATGGATCAGGTGAGCCCCAATCTGCTATCAATCACATGATTTAATGTATAGTGTTTTCTTGGTTATTCCATTTGTTCCTTGGCCTTGACTATAGATTGACTATCATTTTCAAGCTTGAGCGAGGCTTCGTACCATGCGGTGTCCACAGATTTGTATGCAATGATGATTTGTGCTGGAGGTAAACTACATGTGTCATGTAAACAACATGGTTGAATGCAATCTCTTTTGCATGTTTTCAAGAGTTTTCCCACCAATACAAGCGTAAATAATGCATTGGATGTAATCTACGGATGTTGCATGGTGTGAAGTCTCACTGAAGTTTGAGCGCAATGTGGTATGAAGTCTCCCTTTATTCCAGTGAGGGATTGGAATGAGTTCATTTTGGATGCAAAGGAGAATGGGAATACTCAAAGAGGAATTACACCAGCAAATGAGAGAAGGTATAAACATGACAACTGAGAAACATAAATGTAGATTTCACAATAGCTGAGAAACATAATTGTAGGCATCATGGTGACAATTTTTTGGAGACAACGTAATTGAGTTGTATACCCAAGCGATGGAGTCCAACTTTTGCACCTCTGATTCCAAGTTGACATAATGGGATACAAATACCATAGATAAGGAATAAATTTAGAGAGTGGAGGAGGTCCATAATGACCAAAATAATACAGGATGAACCGCAAGTTAAATGAGGCAACTGCAAACATTTTAATAGAATTTTATTATTAAATAATGAAATTTACATATACTAGTGTTATAAGCCCCCTCATTACAGGATTTATTATTGTAAGCCCCCTCTAACTTACGCATCTAGAAAATGAAACTACAACCTATTGGGATTAAGACAAACCTTATAGAACAATAGTAGCCAGGAATGATCACTTTCCAACATCTATTGAATACATCTTTTGAATACAACTGTAGCTCATGAATACAAGGTCTTGCAATAGATGTATTCAACAGATGTTGGAAAGTGATCATTCCTAGTTGTTGTTGTTCTATAAGGTTTGTCTCAATCCCAATAGGTTGTAGTTTCATTTTCTAGATGCGTAAGTTAGAGGGGGCTTACAATAATAAATCGTGTAATGAGGGGGCTTAGAACACTAGTATATGCAAATTTCATTATTTAACAATAAAAATCTATTAAAATGTTTGCAGTTGCCTCATTTAACTTGAGGTTTGTCCTATATTATTTTTGTCATTATGGTTCTCCTCCACTCTCTAAATTTATTCTTTATCTATGGTCTCTGAATCCCATAGTGTCAATTTGGAATCGAAGGTGCAGAAGTTGCACTCCATTGCTTGGGTATACAACTCAATTACATTGTCTCCAAAAAGATGTGACCATGATGTCTACAATTATGTTTCTCAGCTATTGTGTCCCAAGATCCCTTATGATCCTTTACGACCATTTATGACCTCTAAGAATACATCTTAGAGGTCTTAAAATGTCGTAAAGGGTCATAAGAGGCTCCTAGGAGGGGCCAGATGAGCTTCCACCTTCATGTGGTTGGGCCTGTTAAGTAAAGAATGTTAATTAAACTATTCTTGAAACATAATTGTAGGCATCAAGGTCACATTTTTTTGGAGACAACATAATTGAGTTGTATACCCAGATGGAGTGCAACTTCTGCACCTCAGATTCCAAGTTGACATTGTGGGATGGAGAACAACTTGGAACTGAAGGTGCAAAAGTTTCTCTCCATCGTCTGGGTATACCACTCAATTACATTGTGTCCAAAAAAATGTGACCATGATGCTTACAATTATGTTTCTCATAGAATGTTAAACTATTCTTGAAACAAAGAGAAGCTCAATAATTTAAGGTCTCAGTACAAGCACTAGAATTGAGTTTTTTGGCACGGGCTGGGAAATTTTTGTATATCAACATGCAATAGCATTTGGACAAAAAAATCTATCGCATGTTGATATACAAAAATTTCCCAGTTGTGTCAAAAAACTCAATTCTAGTGCTTGTACTACATGACTGGTGCCAAAACAGGGCTCTCCCAATCACTAATTGTGACCCACTGGTAACAACCAACAGAATGAGTCTGGACACCTAAAGATAAATATCAAATAGGGGAAAAGCACCTGCAACAACAGAGGCAATAGCTGTAGATACAGATGAGGATATCGCAGAAATCCCTAATTTAGTGTTTCAGAGAACAAATGATAGACTGTGAATTAGGGATTTTTGTGATATCGTCATCTAAATCTACATCTATTTTATTTACATTGGAATGCAACTTGCCGATATTTAAGTAAACAAATATTTACTTAAAGTGAATATATTTATTTTAAGTAAGGAAACACTGATTATATATTTGTTTAAAACTTTAAAGTGAATATATTTACATGTAGTAAACTGAATGATTAACATTTCTCAATATTTGTCTTGTATTTATATGTATATATTGTCGATAAATGCACTAATTATTTACATTGGAATGCAGCCTGCCGATATTGATATTGCACCGACCAAGCACGATGGAGGCATCGATTCTAATGTGAATTGTAGTACTCAAGGTATACATTTTCTATTCAAATTTTGATTAATGAATATTTAATACAAGAAAACATATTCAATTGTTTAAGGTGGATTAGTTGTGATGATGAGACATGACATTTAGATGTTAACTGTGATAGTCTCTTGGTTTCAGGCAATGCAAAAAGAGAAGCCTAGTTCAATATGCAATCTCAATTCATATACATAGGATATCAGGTGGAGTTGAAAAACACAACAGGGTTGCATTTTTTATACAGGTCTTTAATTGCGTATTTTAAGTTATAGACCATCACGAAAATGTAAACATGTTGTGTTTTTTCAACTCCACTTGCTATCTGTGCATATTTTGCTTGTGTTGCACATGCATTCTTGATTCAGAGTGGGAAAAATCTTATTTTTGATGCGAATAAACATGATAGCTACATGAACATGCAAATAAACATGATAGCTACAAAACATAAATGTAGGTATCACAACAGCTGAGAAACATAAATGTAGGCATCATGGTCCCAATTGTTTGGAGACAACATAATTGAATGCTATACCCAGAAAATGCAACACAACCCCTACTCCTACAGTTCTAAGTTGACACTGTGGATCCCAAAACCATAATATGGTTTTTGGATCTGTAGTGTCAACTTAGAACTGCAGGAGTAGTGGTTGTGTTGCATCGTCTAGGTATAGCATTCAATTATGTTGTGTCTCCAAAAAATTGTGACCATGATGTGTACATTTATGTTTCTCAGCTGTTGTGTCCCAGGACCCCTTATGACCCTTTATGACCCTTTACGATCCCTAAGAATACATCTTAGAGGTCTTAAAGTGTCGTAAAGGGCCATATGAGGACCCTAGGAGGGGCCATATGAGCTCCACCTTCACGTGGTTGGCCCTATTAAGTAGAGAATGTTAAACTATTATTGAAACAAAGAGAAGCTCAATAATTTATATATGAATACCAATTTTGTTCTTATCAAACCGTTAAAACATTTAAATAGCCTTTTAAACTGCTATTAAAAATAAAATATTTAATCAGCATTTACTTACAGATTTGTGTGCTTGTCTAAGTTTGATACATAGATCAAGTTGTATGACCTTACTTGAACAGGATCTATTATGAAGGTTGTACAACTTGATATGCATATCAAACTCAGGCAAGCACACAAATCTATAGGTAAACGAAGCTTTCCTAGTCAGTTTGAATTTTCTTGAGGCTATGAATATACATAATGAAAATGCTTTGTTCAATCACCATCACATTTTTTTAACCAAAAATTAGTATTGGTCTCTTTTTCAACCCTTACACATTACTATATTCGATGAGAATGCTATGCATTCAATGGCACTTCGACTAACTTTCATGGATATTTTGACTAATAAATGGTCTCAATTTTGACCTTAAATAAATTCGACTAATAAATTCACATCACAACACTTATCCTCACACTTGCACCTAGTACGAGACAAACTCCTCATTTTCTCAGGTTCATTCTCACCACTTAGCAAGACTCTTCTATTAACTAGGACTTCTCCTCTTTCAACATCTTCAGAATGTGATGATTTGGCATCTTCATCCACATGTGCAATTCTAGCCTATCCTTCAGTTCTCCTAGTTTTTCTTCATTGGTATTGAGGACATTCAAATGCCCTATGACCTTCTCCACAGTGAAAACATGTTCCATGAAAGCCTCCTCTTCCTGATCCTTGTCCTGTTCCTCTTCCTCTTTGATCTCTATTGTTCTGATCATGAAAATGATTGAAATTGTTTCCTCTCTTATTTTAACTACTACTGGCCCCATCCTTCTTTTTCTGATCTTCATTTTAGCCTCCATAAGACCGTCCACTGGATCTTTTGCCATGACCTCTTTCACTTTTCCTACTCTCAAACTTCTTGTTTAGCTTTTCCTCTACTTTTAGAGAAAACTAGTATGCCTCTTCAATATTGTTCATTCAGACCAAATTCAACTCCTCCTGAATGCTTGGCCTCAACCCATTAAGGTAATGAGAAACTTTCTCCTTATCAGCTTCTACATGGCCTATTCTAATGAGGATTTGATAGAAATCTTTCGTATATTCCTAAACAATCTCTCTACTTGCTTCAAACCTTGCATTTTCTTTAGTAGATCAATCTCATAATCAATAGGAATGAACTGTCACTTCAATTTATCTACCATTTGATCCCATCTTGTGATTCTCTCCCTTCCTCTTCTATTTCACTCCAATTGAATCTCATGCCACTAGATTTTTGCATGATCCTTTAGTCTGGCATTCATAGACTTGACCCTATCATGATCCTTGATATCTTCATACTCAAAATATTCTTCTAATTCATTGATCCAGTCGATCAACTCCTCTGGGTTAAGATTTCCTGAAAATGTAGGAACCTCAATCTTAGGTTTTTTCCCAATCTTGGAAATGGCTTGAAAAAGCCTTTCTTCCTGTTGGTTTAGAATTTTGCCTTCTCCTTCCTGATCAAAATTTTCTTATTCTTCGGCTTCATCCTCACTTTTTTCTCTGACTGTAAGATTCATTCCTCTACAAATCTCTTCTTGTAATGCTTGTACTTGTCTATGAAGGGCTTTAACCTCAAGTGACACACCACCAACCCTTCTGCCATGTTCCCTTCGTGGAGGTATTTTCATGCTTATCATTGAAACCCTAAACCACAGTCCTGGTGAAAACTACCTCATAGTCATAAATCTATCTACACACTCAGGAACTCCCACTCTGATACCACTTGATGAAGGGTTCTCCCCTTAATACCACAAGCACATAATAGAAACAGAGAATAACAACAATTTGCAAGAACATAAAATGGGCTTCTTATTATTTCCATAATTATAGAATTAAAAATTTCAAAATTACAATATGCAACACCACATGAGAATTTTCCTTACAATATTTTGTAGGACAAAACCTCAAATCATTACCTAGAACTACTCAAAACTGCCTAGACAACACTACAGACCTTCCTTATATAGACAATTTTCCACCACCCAGGAAGGTTCCATAATTTTTTCCCTTAAGGCCGACCAACCTTAGAATTATTTTATTTTCATTTTTATTACATTAGAGTCAACTCAAACAACTTTTGAAACTCAAAAAGAAATTTTGAAGGAAATTCATTTTCTTCCATTTCAAGTGACCCAACTTCTAGAGACCATATGTCATCACCCGTTGACCCGATTGGCTATTTTGAACGCATTTCAGAAAGAGCACAAAGTGCTCTACAATACCTAACTTTTCAAATTTTAATTAGTCAAATTTTCAACCTCGTTTAGGGCCTCTAAGCCTTCAAAACTGAGTTCAAAGTTTTTGTACCCTGCTGCCAATACTAAAAAAATTCAATATCTTCAAACTAGACTTGATCTGGCAATGAAACTTTACTGGCAGGTTGATATGACCAAAGTGAACCTCCAGGGAAGAAAATAGACCATTCTGAGCTCAAATGAAAAAACATACTAAAAATAGTAAATTTCTAAAAATAGAAGCTCTGCACAAAAAAGCCCTTATTGAAAAGAAACCTGAAATATTTCTAGGTGATGCAAGATTGCCCTTACACCTAGGATGCTCCTACATCAATATATGTATATGATAGAGTATAGGTGGATTCAGAGGGGGCCCTTCTTTTATATAATCACAATGATGTATAGGAATAGGTAATGAATCAGTAGACAAATCATAAGCACCCTACCCTAGGTAGGATCCATGAGTACCAATAACGACAAGTCAACTAATTAATCTAACATTATCGTCACCCAAAATAATAGAAAAGAGAGTAGTACCACCTTCCATTTTGTGGGTTACACAATGGTAGAGTCCCTAGTAGTGGATTCATAGCTAGATCTAGATGCAGTGGATTGGACGGTTGAATATACACACACACACATATGTATGTGTATGTGTATGTGTATGTATATGTATATGTATATGTATATGCATATGTATATGTATCTATATCTATATGTGTGTGTGTGTGTGTGTGTGTGTGTGTATATGTATGTATATATATGTATATGTATATGTAGATATACATATATGTACATATACATATGTAAGTATGTATACATATGTATGCATGTATATGTGTGTGTGTCTTATATATATATATATATATATATATATATATATATATATATATATTGTATCATCAGAAAATGGAAGCACTTCCATTCAGGATGGGTTTAGCCCTTTGAGTAAGTGGTTTGGGGTCATGTCAAATGCCTTGAATGGGTCTTTGACTTGGATCTAGCTTTTTCCCCTGTTCTGCCCCATTTTCCACTTCTTTTCTACATAATTCTAGCATCCTAACCTGAAACTCCTGAGATTCTTGACCTCGGGGTCAAGGTCCACCTTGACCCTGACCTAGGTCACGGTTGACCTCCACCTTGACCCAGGGTTCAAATTTCAAAATCTGAGGGTTTCTGAATGTCGAGTTTTAGAAAGATTTATTTTCCGCTTTCGGGTTGACTATTTTGTGCTTGGAAATAGTAAACTCTTAAATTATATTTAATTTAGGTCCACTTCCAAGAGTATAGGCTTAATGGTAATTTATTCCTCCTATGTCAGCCTCTCTAGAAGTTTGTGCCCTAGACTAGTATATAAGGAAGCCTTCTCCTCTCATTTTCTCCATCAACTCTCAATCAATCAATCAAGCTCTCCATTGAGAATCAAGCAATCCATCAAGTAATCAAGTGATCAAGAAGCAAGCAAGAAGGAGAAAGAAAGCATTCAAGCATTCAAGTATTCAAGCCTTCAAGCATCCAAGATCCAATTCATCAAGGAGATCCATTAGTAGCCATTGAAGGTGTATAGGAGGAAAATGGATCCACACTCCATATAAATGAGAAGAAGAATACCAAGATTTACCCTCCAATGAGACCCGATTAACAAAAAGATAAGTGTCAATTTTTGATCTATACAAAGGAGATAAATGGATTGTGTTAAATTCTCCCTCACCTCTACAAAGAGAGGGTTTAGAAAAGAGCAATGGAGAATATCAGAAAAGTAAGTCTAGAAGACTAATATTGAAATGAAGAAATAAAAAGTACCTACTTCTGAAAAAGAATCTGTTGAAAACCTTGTTAAACAATCTCAGAAACTGTTGATTTTCTCAAATGGAAAACTAAAAATGTGAGATCTAAAAAACCTAGAAATCTTTTTCTTTTCTAAGGAAGGTCAACCTTGACCCCAAAATGTCCACCTTGGCATGCACTTTTCTGATGAAAATTTTGTTCGCAGATCCTGAAAGTTTACCAAAAAGGGCATCTAGATCTGCACTGTAATTCATTGTTCCACACATGTTCCTGTAAGAAAAATGGTTTTGTTTGTTGGGGGGGAGGGGTTTTCCTTGGTCAAACCCCAATTTAGGAATTAACCTTGAAATTGAGTTGAAATATTAGTAATAAACAAAGTAAATGTGTAAGAATTTACAAATAGCAAATATTGAACCAAGGATCTAGAGATTTAAGAAAAGCACAAGAGAGAAAATATGAATGCAAGGATGGATTGAATAGATCCAATGAATTTCTCAATGCTCAATTAATGATTACATAATAGGCCTCCTTATATAGGAAAGGAGATAAGAGACAATGATAAGGAGCTAATAAGCTATCTCCTATGCTAGGTGTAATCACATGTCCACCAAATGTGGATCATCCTCCAATATGCAATAAAGTATGTGCATTAGATTAGGATGATAATGTGATAAGAGCACAAAAGGTGGATCTCACACACAACAAGGTATGTGAAGACAACTATCACACCAAAAGTGGAATTTCTCCTACACCATGTGCTTAATAGATGTGCACACTCCTAGGTGTCTCAATCACAAATTACTATGCAATGCATTAACCTAAGTAAGATTAAGTAAAGTGTAATTAGGAATAATTAATTACACCAACACCCCCCCTTAAGTGCAACTTAGGGGAATGCACTTAAACTCACAATGCAAGAGGGGTCCTAGCAACTAGGCAATGTTAGGTACCCATGTACAAAATGCAATACATGAAATGCATAAATCTCATAAAGTGGAGAAAGAGGGAAAACCTAATGGGAAAAACCCTCCCCCAAAAAGAGAGAAGAAAACAAGATGCATGGATGGAGTTCTCAAGACCCCCCAAGAACTACATACATCATGTATATACAAAGAAGTATCCCCCCATAAGAAGGATAGTTGGAGACATGATATCCCCCCCATAATGTAGAAGCTCCCATGTTGATGAAGAGTACCTGCAAACAATAGTTCAACCAATGCTTACAAGAAACATGTCTCCCCTTAGGAAGAAATAGATACATCAAATGATGAAGAAGCCAATCCTTGTGCAAATGGGAGGAAGAAGATGTAGGTCTCCATGAATGAATCACTGAAGACTGAGTAAGAATCTCCAAGCTCAAAGAATCTATCACTTCATGTGACAAATCAAGTGAAGAAGGAGAAGAATCAAGTACATCAATCTCCAAAGAAGGTGAAGAAGTGTCCCCATCTATGATGAAACTGTCATCAAGGGAAATAGAAACCCCCTCATGTATGTCTTCCAAATCTGTATCATGAGAATCAACAAATGTTGAAGATGCATCCAAGTAGTCATCACACTCTGCAAGATCTAAAACAATATGATCATACTGCTGAATAGTAGAGCCCATGTCTGAAGAAGTAGGAAGTGGAGGAGTAGGAAGATCAACACTTGTCTCAACAACAAAATTATTCAAGTGCTGAAAGTTCTCCTCATAATTATCCCTTGGCAAAGGGATGGGTACATCATGTATATCATCATCATTATCAACAAAATTAGAAAAAGAATACAAGCGGGATGTATGATCAACAACTCCCATAGCTATGACATCTCTAGTCTCCATGTCCCTAATGTAGACATAATCAGGAGTGAACTCAACAATTTTACCTTGTGACCCATGTGTAATTTGGTAAATAGAAAGGAGATTAGTGGTCAAGGATGGTACACAAAGAACATCATTAAATGTCCCCTCTCCCATAGGAATAGAACCTTTCCCACAAACTCTCATGAATGTGTTGTTACCCATCAAAGTATTAGGAGAATTACAAGGCTCAATAGAAGAAAACATATCCATAGAAGATGCCATATGATGTGATGCACCTAAATCAAGAAGCCATTTACCTTGCTTAGGATGTGTGGAAGCCATGAGTGCTTGTCCTTTACCTTTATCTTTGGATGATGATGGAGATGTAGAAGCTGCCACATGTGTAGAAGAAGGAGCAGACACTAATTAGGGAAACTTAATATTGTGAGTTAGCTCATCAATCTTCTTTTGAAAACACTTATGCTCATCATGTCCTAACTTTTGACAATATGCACATTTATCTCTCTTTCTTCTAGATGATTCCTCTCTTGAAGAGGACTTGGATTCAGTACTTTTTTGTGAAGAAGATTCATTACCTTTTTCATGAGGCTTAGGATCCTTATTGTGTTTCTTTCCTTTGCCATTAGAAGCCTTTGATGTAGACTCACTTGCAATCAATGCTTGATGTGTGGAAGGCTTCAACTGACCCATGTGTGCCAACTTTGCTTGTTCCCTTGTGAGATGCGCTGCAAATTCATCAAGAGAGGGAAATTTGTATGCACTACCAAGAGCATCTATAGTAGCATAGAATGTAGAAACAAAGATAGAATAATCAGGACCAAGCTTGGAAAGAATAGAAAAGATCAATTGTTCATCCCCTTTAACAATGCCACATGAAGAAAGCTCCAATCTAATAGTATTGAACTTAGAGAAGAAATCTTGAATATTGTCAAAATCCCTAGGATTAAGACCTATGAGATCATTCTCTAATCTGAATTTTCTCATTCTATCAGGTTTACCAAAGAGTCCTTCCAGTGTGATCCAAGCATCATGAGGATTTGTGCAAGATTCAATATGAAAGAGCATATTGCGAGAGATGGATGATCTAAGAGAGCCAAGTGCTTTATCCCTTCTATCAAACCATTTTCTCTTTTCTGTAGCACCTATTTAAGGTTCTTGATCCTACCCAAGAGTCATTCTAAGCAATCCAAGACTCAACAAATGATCACTTAAAGATACTTTCCATTCATGGTAGTTATATGGAGTGAGGATTTTAACCTTTGAATTATCTATATTGCAACCAAATAATGACTGATAACTACTGATAACTCCTTCAAATTACTGATGCAAATCAGAAAACTAAAATCCAAGGATTTAACCAAGTGCAATTATAGCCCCAAAATAGCCTATTGCTGAAAGTGATATGTCTTCCCAAAATCACTCAAATCTGATTGCAAATCTGGAAAGTAGACAAAAAATCATGCACTTTCAAAAAAAAATTCAACTCAAAATGTTACCGTATGTGCCCAACGAAGCCCTGGAAGTTGCAGAAATCAGGAACAAACAAGAACAATCAATAAGATCTACAATTTCTAAAAAATTAGGCCACCAAAATGCAAAATCAACACCACCACTAGAAAGGTTAGGAAATTCTACCCAATTTCAAAAAAAATTGCACCCGATTTGGAGCCCGAATGACCAAGTTATGGCCCTCTGAAGTTGGACTACAAAATCAAAAATGCAAATGGTGAAGGCAGATAAATCTCCAAACCTTGCCGACGTCAGAAAAACACTGGGTTAAATTTTATAGTCATACGGCCATCAAAAAGACCCAATTTTTCCCTATGATGATGGCTAGATGGCTGTCAAATTTAACATAGCAGAACAGGTGACGCAAGCAAAAAATGCCCTCACGGGCTGACGTGGCGGTTGACTATATTGTCTATACTGTATGGACTGTTGACATGGTGATGATGTCAGTGATGATGTGGCTTGGTCTGTAGGTGCCCACAGGGGCTACTGACTGGGTGTCATAAGTGATGAGGTGGTGACTGAAACTTGTCTGAGGTGGTGTCCTAATCGACGGATTTAGCAGGGCCCATGTAGCGGGGTACGTTGGTTGAGCTGGCATCCACACTGCATCCACATGGGCTCTAGCTATCTGATTGGCACCATGTGGGTGGAGGCGGTGGATCCAGCCGCTATGGGAGGAGGTGAAGGGTCTGTCAGGAGTGGCAGTGCCGAGCGCAGAGGATCGGGCGGTGATGCTTCAGGAGGGGGGTGCTGCTAGTTGGGCACCAGTGGTGTTTGAGCACCAATTGGAATCCCATGGAGTAGAGATCAAAGGTTGTGGATCTGAGAGCGGTGGGATGTCTGCAGAGGCAGGATTTCGTAGAGGAGCGGAGGGATCAGCAAAGGAGCGGAGCGCTGCTTGGACTAATATAGTCCCACATGTGACATGGGATATGTCCCTTTGTAGTTAATATATGCTGATGCCCAATGGGTAAAACAAAAGCAAAGCACGTAGTTGAGTTTGGCTCCCGCTTGAGTGTACTTTGATATGTCTGTTGATGTCACACTCTGTACTTTGACGCTTCTGAATTTGAGAATTAACAGGGAATATTCTCAGGGCATGTACCAAGCCCTTAACCCAAAATTTTGCAAAAATAAAATATTCTAAAAAATGATCAGAATACACAAATTTTTTTTTTTCAAAAATCGTACCACTGAGGCAGATCAGGTCGTACGGTTTGATTTGCAAAAAAATTTTGCCTCGATTTTGACTTTCACCGGATATGGGCGAGTTTATAGTCGATTTTAACTGAAACAGCCTCTCAGACACAATGGTGAGGTCAGATCTGCTCCAAGACACCTCTATCGCATGCTGGTTGTCAAATCTAAGATTTGGACCTTCAAAGTTTACATCAAGCTCTCTTCAAATCGACTGATCTAAACACTCCAATGGCTTTGATACAATGTAAGAATTTGCAAATAGCAAATATTGAACCGAGGATCTAGAGATTTAAGAAAAGCACAAGAGAGAAAATATGAATGCAAGGATGGATTGAATAGATCCAATGAATTGCTCAATGCTTAATTAATGATTACATAATAGGCCTCCTTATATAGGAAAGGAGATAAGAGACAATGATAAGGAGCTGATAGGAAAGGAGATAAGAGACAATGATAAGGAGCTGATAAGCTATCTCTTATGCTAGGTGTAATCATAAAATGGAACAATTCACCTTGCTTATGTTGAAACCCTTGTGGAGGATTCAAATCCTTGAATCCACAAGTATGGATGCTCCAAATGAATGTGGAATTGAATGTAGGATGTCTGAAATCAACTATCTTTAGATCTTAAACATCAATCTTGAATGGATCTTGCAATAGGACGAGACTTGGATGGATATGGATGGAGAAATCTTCAACAAGAGGGCTCCATAGAGATTGAATCCTTCAATGGATACGAATGGATCTCCTTAATGAATTAAATCTTAAATTCTTGAATGCTTGAAGATGGATAAATTCTTGAATGTTTTCTCTCTCCTTCTTTCTTTCTTCTTGATTGCTTGATGGCTTGATGGAAAACTTGATACTTGATGGAGAAAATGAGAAGATAAGGCTTCTTTTTATAGTGATTTAGGGCACAAACTTTTAGAGAGGCTGACATAGGGGAAATAAATTCCTATTTAAATCTTTACCCCTATAAATGGACCTAAATTAAATAAAATTTAAGAGTTTACCATTTTGAAGCCTGAAATAGCCGACCCAGAAGTGGGAAATAAATCTTTCCAAAACCCAACATCTGGAAACTTTAGGATTTTGAAATTTGGACCCTAGGTCAAGAAGGTCAAGGTCATCCTTGACCTAGGTCAGGGTCAATGTCAGCCTTGACCTAAAAGGTCAACCTTGACCCTGAGGTCTAGAATCTTAGAATTTCAATTCAAGATCCTAGAATTATGCAGAAAAGAAGTGGAAAATGGGGCAGAACAGGGGAAAAAGCTAGATCCAAGTCAAAGATGCATTCAAGGTGTTTGATATGACCCCAAACCACTTACTCGAAGGGCTAAACCAGTCCTAAATTGAAGTGCTTCTATTTTCTGACACTACATTTAGCCCCCACTTTAGCAAGAGTGTGGACTTGTTGCAAACTTTGTTAGAATAACTGAGAGGGGGGTGAATCAGTTAATCACTATCCCAATACAAAATGTATAATCCAAAACAAATACTTCAAATTTTGCTGCTCGGTTACTTAAAATACTTTTACTGTCTGTGCATTTACTGATTACCAGTCTAAAACATATAGTAGTTACTGATCAAATCAAATATCCAACATGCAAATATGACATCAAACAAATATCATAATCAACACATAACACAAGAGATTTAACGTGGAAACCCTGTGAAGGGAAAAACCACCTGGGACCGGCAACCCAAAAATATTCACTCTTCTGAAGTGAGGTCAGTGAAGACCCAGCCCTATTAAAGGTTACAAACACACTGTTAGGTGTGACCTTGTTAGAGGATTTAAGACCAACCATTATCATCCAACCAGCAGTCACTCTGGGGTTGACAAGATAACAATGTTCATTCTATGAATGATACATAATAAGACTTTCTTTGTCCACTTGGTTAAGAGATTTGACTGTGTACAATGGTTAAATATGTAACAGTAGGTGATCTGATCTATTACAACTTCAATTGCAGATATACAAATCAATATTCAGCTCATACAAATCTTTTTGATCAATGTAACATTTATGATGCAACAATATATAAACTTACCATATGTCGGTAATTACTCTATGTCACTCGGTAATGCTCTGCAATAGGGTTCTCCTTAACCTGTATGATCAGAATGCATGAAAACTTGTTCACGCAATGATTCTACAGTTTCCTTTTCTTCTGGCATCACACTCACTTATGAAATCTCTAGTCTCTTATATAGACATGTAAATCATTTTCTTCAGCTCCGTCAGATTTTGCCGCTTAATCTCATCCATTGATTTTTCCATTTTAACCTTCCTCAATTGATGTGTGAATAACACATTTCATTCCAATCCATTAGATCTTTCCTAAAAAAATTTAGCCGTCGATCATCATAACAAACTTTATATGTTACCTCGAAATCATACACTTTCCAGCTCATTAATTCTTATCGGCTAAGCTAGTCATTTAGTTCATTTTGTTCTACTCAGTTAATAAAGAAATCATCAGTGAACACAAGCTTGGTTTACGTTTTGCTCGGTATACACTACACTCTGTCGATGTATACTAAAATGCTTCATCAACTGACAACACCGCTTTGTGTCTTTAGACTCTTTTCCTCATCATAGATGAATGCAACATAATCAAGTCAATATCATAAGGTCATAGACTCTTCAACAAGTTACTCAATGTATTCCTTATCCTCATCTATCATATCCATCTTCCTCATGTATATATTTATGTTCTTCATCTCTTTCACTCCTTTACTACAGATGTTTCGGTATAGTAACTTACAAGATAAGTTATGTCAAACTAGTTGACATCAATGACAACATAATACTAATTTAATCATCTTACATATCTAATCAATCAGCTCAGTGATCTCTAATCATAGATTCTTTAATTTGGTTCTAAATCAGTTGTAGTTCATCAATCTCTCCCTTTGGCATTGATGGCAACTCAAGTAATATGAAATGTACCATACAAATACCAAACATGTATTCTACAACTCTATGAACAAATGTTGTACAAGTTCTCCCTAGATTAATATGTTTAATCACTACGTTACTCAATAGCATTTAAAAAATACAGCTTTGTCAATCTGCAAATATGATCTTTTCAGCTCTTCCTTTCTTTCAAATTATCTCTCCCTCAGATAGTTCTCATCGGTGCATATTGTTTCATATTTTTTATCTCTCCCTTTGACAAAAATGCCAAAGAAACAAATAAACAAATAGCTCTTCAGTAGCCAAGTAACTTTTTGTTGTCCAATGCATACTTTGTATCTCTGTATACTGATATGCCAATCTTTTCTAGTTCTCAAAACTATTCACAACATTAGACATGATCCAAACTATGAACTATGCTGCATCAACATGTATGATCTTTTAATAAGATTAGGATGATACAACATCTAGATCACCTTAGTGACTGGTAGATAGGAGACAGACCCCTAGTCTAGTCCTCAAGTACTCAAATGTATCCTTCGGTAGAGCCTTTGTAAATATATCTGCAAGTTGTTCTTTTGATGTAAAAAACTCTAACTTCACTTGCTTCTCCTTTACTTGTTCTATTAAGTAGTGATACTTAATAGATATATGCTTTATCTTAGAGTGCAACATTGGATTCTTTGAAATATTTATTGCACTAGTGTTATCACAGTATATAATCACCAGCTCAATGATTATCTCATTCATACCTTCCAGAACTTGCTTAATATATGCAATGTTTGAACAATTTGTAGCAGCAGCAACATACTCTGCTTCAGCTGTAGACTGAGAAATACAAGCTTGTTTCTTACTTGTCCAAGTAACAAGTCTTTCACCAAAGAAAATGCTCCTCTGGTGGTGCTTTTTCTGTCATCCACATTTCCAGCCCAATCAACATCGGTGTATACCTTCAGTTCAAACTTGCCTTCCTTAGGATACCATAATCCATAATCCTCAGCTTTCTTTAGGTATCTTAAGATTCTTTTATTAGAAATCATGTGTGATTCTCTAGGATTAGCAAAAAGTCTAGCAATAATTCCCACAGCATATGCTATGTCTGGTCTACTGTGAACTACATACATTAACTTACCAATCGTAGATCGGTACAGTGTTTGAGTTACCTCTATAGTTTCATCTTCCTTAGTTAGTTTACATCCAATAGCCATCGTTGTTCCCACAGGTTTAGCATCTTCCATGCCAAATGTTTTCAATACTTCCTTTATGTATTTAGATTGTGTGACAAATATCCCATCACTCTGCTGAATCACTTGTAAGCCTAGAAAGAACTTAATCTCTCCAAACATAGACATTTCAAATTATTTTATTATTTCATTAGCAAAGGCTTTACATATGTGATCTTGACCTCCAAAAATAATATCATCCACAAATATCTCAGCAATAAGAATAGTATCATCAGTATCTCCTTTCATATACAAATTGTTGTTCTCACTAGTTCTAACAAATCCAATACTTAACAAGTAAGTATGCAACCTTTCATACTAGGCTCTTGGTGCTTACTTCAAACCAAATAAAGCTTTATGTAATCTACATAGCATATCTTTCTTTTATGGATCAATGAACCCTTCAGGTTTTTCTATGTAGACCTCTTCTTTAAGTATCCCATTCAGAAATGCTGACTTGACATCCATTTGATAAACTTTGAATTTCTTGTGTGCAACATATGCAAGTAGCATTCTAACACCTTCTAATCTAGCAACAGGTGCAAATGTTTCACCATAATCAATGTCTTCCTCATGTGCATATCCTTTGCATACCAATCTAGCATTTTTTCTTGTTACTTCTCCATTTTAATTCAGCTTGTTCCTGAATATCCATTTAGTACCGATAACATTTTTATCTTTAGGTCAAGGTACTAAACTCTATGTTTTTTTCTTCTCTATCTATTCTATTTCTTCTTTCATTGCATTAATCCATTCATCATTCTCTAATGCAACTTTTACATTTTTTGGTTCAAATTCACAAACTAGACATTTACCTTGTCTTTCTTTTCTCCTTGTTTGCATGCCATCTTGTCTGTCTCCAATAATTTGTGTCTCAGGATGATGTCTCCTGACAAATATTTCCAGTACTCTATCTCTTCTTTCTTGTTCATCCTATACAGGTTCATTTGCTTGCTCGGTAGGTCCATCTTGCTTGTTGGTTTCTCTTTCCTGTTGTTCTATATTATTTTCCTGTTGACCGGTTATCACAAGTTGCGGCTTCGATAGATACTCTGGTTGTTCAATGTAAGTGAATCTACCATAGTCTTCCAGTTCCTTTGTACTTTCCTCTATGTTTTTTTCATCAAACTCATCAACTCGGACATTAGTACTTTCAATCATTTTATTTGTAACCTTGTTAAGACATTTATATGCTTTAATTTTAGTGGAATATCCCAAAAATATCCCTTCATCACCTTTTGAGTCAAATTTACCATTTCTCTCATTCTTCAGAATAAAGCATTTACTTCCAAAAATTCTAAAATAACTTACAGTAGGTTTGTGTCCAAACCATAACTCATAGGGTGTCTTGTTGGTGTCATTCTTCAGTTGAACTCGGTTAAGAACATAGACTACAGTGCTGACAGCTTCTCTCCAATATGTATGGGCAACATTCTTTTGCAACATCAGTGTCCTAGCATAGTCAAATATTGACTTGTTCCTTCTTTTAGCAATGCCATTTTGCTAAGGTGTCCTTAGTGTAGAGACCTATCTTTTAATACCATGCTCATTACAGAAATTAGTAAATTCATTGGAGATAAATTCATCTCCTCTATCAGATCTTAAGCATTTTAGTTCCTTACCAGTCTCTTTTTCTACCTTAGATTTATACCACTTGAATATCTTAAATGCTTCAAATTTTTCTTTTAGAAACATAACAGTCATCAATCTAGTATAGTCATCAACAAAAACAATAAAGTATCTATCACCATAATAACTCTGAGTTCTCATAGAACCACATAGGTCGGTATGAACCAACTCAAGTATCTTCTTTGTTGAATAATCCTTTCTTTTGAAACTAGATTTAGTCATTTTCCCTTTCTAACATTCATGACACATAACATGTTTAGGTTTTGACAAGTTAGGTAGACCTCTAACTCTTTTCCTTTTACTGATCTTAATCATGTTATCAAAATTCACTTGGCATAACCTTTTATGCCACAACCAAGTATCTTTATTTTTCATCATCAAGCAAGAAGATTCATCAGTATCAAGATAAAATAGATTACCTCTTGATTATGCACCAATTCCAACTAGTCTTCCTCCATCATCAAATATTTTCACTTTCTTGCTCTCAAAAGCAACTCGGTGACCTGAATTGTTCAGCTGTGCCGCACTTAACAAGTTATAGTTTAGTCCATCTACCTAATAAGCATTATAACATTTTATCATATCATTTATCATCAGGGATCCTTTACCTCTTACCATACATGGTGTGTCATTACCCATCTTAACTGATCCTCCATCGTATTCTTCAAGTTGATCAAATTTCTCTTCATCACCAGTCATGTGATGTGTATAGCCACTGTCTATGATCCATGTATTATTTTTGTTAACTCTAGAGATTAGTGTTGTTTCTACATGTTTTTCTTCTTCCTCGGAGTCATCTTTCATAGCAACAAATATAACTTCTACATCATCATCAAAATTAGATTCAGATTCGTTATCTTCGGCTATGTAACATACCTTTTTTCCTTTGTCATTGTTGTCTTGGTTATCTTTGTTATGTCGATAGCTCCTTTTGACTCTCCTGCCATAGCTTCCTTCATATTGGTCTTTGGATATTTCATCATCTTTCTTATGTGGACATCTAGTAGCAATGTGGCCAACCTCTTTACAGTTAAAGCATGCTAAAGGTAGCTTACCTCTATACCTTCCTTTACCTTTAGGTAACCTTCTAGCCATAAGAGCTTCAAGTTCATCAAGCTCATCATCGGTATTGCTATCACTATCATCATTCTTATTATTCCTGCTAGACTTACCAATCTTCAGAGAAGACATGAAAGAAGACTCAACAGTTGGTACAACATTGTTATCAAAGTTATTCAATTCAAAGGTTGTGAGCTTACCAATCAGCTTGTCAAGTGTAAGGACATTAACAGATGCAGACCTTATTTCATGAATAGTGGATATTCTGATTGCATAAATCAGCAATAAGGTTCTAAGTACTTTGCTTACAACTATCTCTTCACTAATAACTCCATCAGATGCTCTAATAGCATGTACTACCTCTTTCAGTCTATTTGTGTATAGCACAATATTCTCACCTTCCTTCATCTTCATATCATTGAATCTACCCCTTAAGCTTTCTGCTCTAGCTCTTTTGACATTCACATCTCCACTGTAAACTTGAGAAAGTTTATCCCACATGACTTTTGCAGTAGTGCAGCTCTTAATATCTTCAAACTTGGCATCGGTACAGGTAGAAACAATCTCCATCATAGTAACATTGTGTTCATGCATGTCTTTCAGTTGATCAAGGGTCAAAGGACCAATGGGTGGAGCAAGGTATCCATTATCCATCATATCTAGTGCATAATTCCCAATTCTAGATATGTGCAACTTCATCTGGCTTTACCATACTGTGAAGTTCTCTTTTTTCAGTCTTGGCACTTCCCTCTTATACATTTTGAGATCTTTGTGCTAAGGTCCTTAAAACTCTATTCTAAGCAACCAATGCTCTGGTACCAATTGTTAGAATAACTAAGAGGGGGTGAATTAGTTAATCACTGTCCCAATACAAAATGTATAATCCAAAACAAATACTTCAATTTCTTCTACTCAGTTACTTAAAATACTTTTACTGTCTATGCATTTATCAATTACCAGTCTAAAACATATAGTAGTTACCGATCAAATCAAATATGCAACATGCAAATATGACATCAAAAAAAATCACAATCAACACATAACACAAGAGATTTAACGTGGAAACCTTGTGAAGGGAAAAACCACCTGGGACCAGCAACCCAAAAATATTCACTCTTCTGAAGTGAGGTTAGTGAAGACCCAGCCCTGTTAAAGGTTACAAACACACTGTTAGGTGTGACCTTGTTAGAGGATTTAAGACCAACCGTTATTGTCCAACCAACAGTCACTCTGGGGTTGACAAGATAACAATGTTCATTCTATGAATGATACATGATAAGATTTTCTTAGTCCACTCAATTAAGAGATTTGACTGTGTAAAATGGTTAAATATGTAACAGTAGGTGATCTGATCTATTACAACTTCAATTGTAGATATATAGATCAATATTCAGCTCATACAAATCTTTTTTATCAATGTAACATTTATGATTCAACAATATATCAATTTACTATCCATCGATAATTACTCTATGTCACTCAGTAATGCTCTGCAGTAGGGTTGTCCTTAACCTGTATGATCAGAATGCATGAAAACTTGTTCATGTGATGATTCTATAGTTTCCTTTTCTTCCGGCATCACACTCACTTATGAAATCTCCAGTCTCTTATATAGACATGTAAACCATTTTCTTTTGCTCCATTAGATTTTTTTGCTTAATCTCATCCATTGATTTTTCCATTTTATCCTTCCTCAGCTGATGTGTCAATAACACATTTCATTCCAATCCATTAGATCGTTCCTGAATTTTGTTAGCCATCGATCATCATAACAAACTTTATCTTTTACCTCGAAATCATACACTTTCCAGCTCATCAATTCTTATCAGCTAAGCTAGTCATTTAGTTCATTTTGTTCTGTTCAACTAACAAAGAAATGTGTCAGTGAACACAAGCTTGGTTTACACTATGCTTAGTATACACTACACTCCGTCAGTGTATACTGAAATGCTTCATCAACTGACAACACTGCTTTGTGTCTTTAGACTATTTTCCTCATCATAGATGAATGCAACATAATCAAGTCAATATCATAAGTTCATAGACTCATCAACAAGTTACTCAATGTGTTCCTTATCCTCATCTTTCATATCCATCTTCCTCATGTAGATATTTATGGTCTTCATCTCTTTCACTCCTTTACTACAAATGTTTCGGTATAGTAACTTACAAGATAAGTTTTGTCAAACTAGTTGACATCAATGACAACATAATACTAATTTAATCATCTTACATATCTAATGAATCAGGTCAGTGATCTCTAATCACATATTCTTCAATTTGGTTCTAAATCAATTGTAGTTCATCAAACTCTTGGTAAAGTAGATCACAAAGAAAGAGAAAATCTTATTGAAATCAAAGGGACAAAGCAATCCTCAAACCCCTAGGAACTCAAATCTTTGTCACTTCAAGATTACAATAAGAGAGACATCTCTAGAAAAAATAGAGAAAAGGGGAGAGAGGAGTGGCTAGCTCACCCAGTAAGATGTGTGTTTCTCACTGTGAAGAAAAAAAAGGATAGGATGTCCCACCAAGCAAGAACTTTCTAGTCACCCCATAAAGTTTTACAACTTCTAGTAGCTTTGTGCATGTATGTAGTGCATCTTCTGACAGCTTTTATGAAGTACCCATTGATCCATATCCTCATATCACCATAGAATACATTTGTAAAATTTGTATCTCTTCAAGATTTAGCAACTTATGTGTATTACCTTTCGAGGATTTAGCATACAGCAAAATAAAAGGTTAGAACAAAAATGCATAATATAGAACGAGGGAGGCCGTATATATGCCCTTCTCCTTAAGATAGCCAAAATACATACTATTTTGATATGTTAAGGAAAGAAAAGAACAAGCATAATGCCTCCTTCAATATCAAGAGAATATCCATAGACAACACCCAGTCCAAGCCAAGAAGTTCACAGCTTCTATGAGGCCATGGAAGGGATGAATGCAAAGAGATATCATGCAAGAAGGGAAAAAGTAACCCTTGTGAGGGATAGCACACTATTCAGTTTCCAAGGTGAGAGATTTATCAACCATGGAAACCCAATGTCAAACAATGAAATAGGTTATGATCCAGGACATAGATCCTCAATGCAAACCAAAATTTTCATGTATGATTGGATATCACATTATAGATAGATACTACTTAACCAAGGGAAAAATGGATCTCAGAAAGATAGAAAAGAATGAGATGGCATCCTTGCCCCCCAAGCATAGGAACAAGGATGGAGGGGGACTTATTATATCTCTCACAACACTATACAAGACAACAAGCCCCCAAGGATTAGGCTAACATTGTTTACATAATGTGGAGCTCCATAATAGGAACATAAATGTTATTTAAACAAAATAGGATTGAAATACAACTCATTGCCACATGATATATAAATAACCTTACTATCAATGAGCTGCCTCATCTTATAATGTAAAGCTTGGCATTCCTTAGTAAATTGATCATGAAATCTATGATACAAACAAAAAGGAAGAGTCTTCAAGAGTAGACTACATTTACTTTTGCGTTTAGGTCTAGTAATCATCTTAGCACAAAGGAGTTTAGGCAAAAGAACTTCTTGGTCAAATTCCTTCATAGGTTCATCATGTGTTAAAGTGTTATTTGAGATGTTGTTAACATTGATTTGTTGTTGAGGATTAAATCCCAATCCATAAGAATGATCATGTCCCCCATTATGTGAGGGCATTTGAATTCCATGTTTATGCTTGCCACATCCTTGACCATTGAATCTTTGTTTAACTAGGAAATGATAACCAGGACCATAAAAAGAAGCCATATCAAAAGAAGTCAATGGAACTTCAGTAGTCACTATGTCATCATTAGTAGGTTTGATAGATTCATTGTGGGTAGAAGTAGTGACAAAATTATTATGAAGGGCATTAGAAGTAGAAGAAAAAGCTCGTTGTTCTAACTTTCTTTGTTGCTTCATAAAATCAAGATTAGAAACCTTATACTCTCCAATAAAGGTAGGATTAAAATCCAAGGTTCCCCAATCATCACCAGGAAGATTATTAGAGGAAGAATTATTAATATTAGGAATAGTAGTAGTGTGGGTTTGAATATTCAAACAAGGATTTTGTGCATCATCTGCATGAAGTGTATACATTATGTTGTTGTGAATAAACTTGACTTTACGGTGAAGGGTGGAAGGAACAACATGCATCTCATGCAACCAAGGTCTACCCAAAAGGAGGTTATAATTAAGAGGTCCAAGAATAACATGAAAAGGAGTATTTAGGATTATTGGACCTACTTTGATAAGTAAGGTAATGATTCTCAAAGTGTTCTTATCAATGGTATCAAAGCCATGTATAGGAACACTGTTAGGTTGAATAGTTAAAAGATTTGCTTTAATCACTTTGAGTGTGTCCATGCTACAAATATTAATCCCAAATCCATTATCAATCAAGGTCCTACGAATGATACTCTTATTGATAGTAACAGCAACCATATGAGCATCATATTGATTCTGAACTTCTTTAGAAGGTAAATCCTTTTGAGTAAATACAATGTCAGGAGGACCTGGGGTAGCATGCATGCACTGTAAGAAAGTATTGATGTTCTCTTGATTAGGAGGTGGAGTGGGAAGAGTTTCTAGAGATTTTTTTAAGGCTTCATGGTAGGTAGGTGAAGTTTGAAGAATCTCCCATAAAGAAATCTTGGCAGGGGTATTGCACAATTGGTTTATCAAATCATACTCCTTGCTAGGAAGACGGGGTGGAGGAGGAAGAATGGGTTGAGAAAGTGGTAAAGAAGTAGAAACCACTAGATTAGGTTGAGGGTTATTCCTTGTATGATAGGTGTGAGCTATCAAATCATGATCATTGAAACACTCTAAAGACTCTATAGGTTTACCTTTGATAGTAATGCAATTACAACCTTTGATAGTCAACAAGGGTTCTGGATAAACTATGTTAGTTGTCTCAATACTACAAACAGATTCATAAGAAGGAAGCAAAGAAGACATCCTAGGAGGAGATTAAGTAGGATCTTGATTCTCCATAAGATCATCACTAAGAGGGAGAGCATTAAGGGAATTCATATCATTCTTCGCTAATGCCTCGTCACTAGAAGGAAACCCAAATGGAGGTAAAGCATCTATAATGTCTTCTTCTTTCACTGAAATGTTTGCATAGGGAGAGTGTGTTTTAGAAAAAGAGTCACCATCATGTATGAATATGTCATCCATTAATAAATCACCCTCTTGTATTAAATATTTTTCATGAGGAGAGGATATATCAATGTCTTTATCCAAGGGTTCATCCCAAAAATTAGAATCATCCACAATGGCTTCATGAGGAAGAGAGTAATCAACATCTAAATCCAAAGGTTCATCCCAAAAAGTAGAATCATCCACAATGGCTTCATGAGGAAGAGAGTAATCAACATCCAAATCCAAAGGTTCATCCCAAATAGGAGGATTATCATCCCTATCAATAAAGAACATTGTAGGAGTGCCATAAATCACTAAAGCTTGATCTCTAAAGGGGAAAGAAGGTAAATTATATTCTAAAGTAGGCTCATAGAAAAGACATATATTAGGAGAAGAAATAACATCCATCCCCAACTAAAGTGGGGCATCAAACAAATAAAATGAAATATCTATCACCATAATAACTTTGTGTTCTCATAGGTCCACGTAGGTCAGTGTGCACTAACTCCAAAATTCCTTGTGTAGTGTAATATTTAATTGTAAAACTTGACTTTATCATCTTACCAATTTGACATCCTTTGCACATGACATTTTCAAGTTTTTCTAGTCTCGATAGACCTCTTACTCTATTTTTTTTTCTCACCTTAATTAAGTTGTCAAAATTCACATGACAGAATATCTTATGCCATAACCATACATCCTCAACTTTAGCAAATAAGAAACTCTTTGTAGTAGTATCAAGGTAGAATAAGTTACCTTTGATTTTTTACCAATAGCAATTAGACCTCCATTCTAATCAAATACTCTTACCTTTCCATTATGAGATTCCAGTCGGTGACCTGTGTTCACTTGTGCCACACCCAAAAGATTATATTTTAGTCCTTCAACCCAATAGACATCATCATGTTGTCTATTATCTAGTATAATTATAGAACCTTTACCTTTCATAGGATATGGAGCATCATTACTAAATCTAACATATCCTCCATCATAATCTTCCATAGTAATGAACTTATGTGTGTCACAAGTCATATGATGTGAACTATTGGATATTGCTAATGCATTGGGGAGATTGTTCAATAATTTAATATGTTTAATCGCTATGTTGAGTGATGTTGGAATTACTATTGTTTTCATTTGTGTTTTGTCACTAATGTCAACATATGTTTCTATGAAGAGAACATGCTGGTTATTATAGTGTAAAGATACTATACAGATGTTTCTGAATGTGCAAAGTTAGTTGTGTATATAGGAAGGTGTTATGATCTTATATCTAATATTTCATGATGTAATATTGCATATTGGCTGAGTTACAAAAGATTTAGTGAAGACTGGTTACTGGACAGTGACAGTGGAAGCTGACAAAGTAAGTATCTGAGTTTTAGGTATATCTTACAGGTGATAAGGATTCAATTTATGTGAGCTTAAGTTATGACAGATAGGGTACTGAAGAATTTTCTCTGATCTTCACAAGGTATAAAAAGTAGGATAACATCAATTTTGGAATTTGTTCTGGAGATGACCTATTTGGAAGCTGAATTTAGAGTTGTAGCATGTATCATGAATGGTGAGCATGATTTATAGATGTCGGTCCTTAATTGTTGAATTGTACTTATTGTATACTTGTTTTAGATACCATGTGTATCTTAGCAAGGAGTTATGTAACCATTTGTATATTAGGAAAGCCTAGTTGGCCGACCTGATCATTTGTTTTGTAATAGGGTATATATGTAAGATATTTTCTTTTAAAAAGATATGGCAGAATGTATGTGATGTAAAAGAGGATTGTGGAAGTTGAAAGCTTGTTTCTACTGTATGTAGAGAAGAGGATAAATTATATACTTCATTGGAAATGATCAAGAAAAGATAGTTGCTATCGAATAGTTCAAAGATTATGTATCTCTTTACATACACTTGTTTTGCAAACAATGAGTTTCAAAGGTGGACATAACCTTATTTGGATAGTGAGCCTACTTTATTTTTTTTTACTCCTAACATGGTCTGTCCTCTAACAAGGACTATGTACTATAATATTTTAATTAGCTCCTAATAGGGCTAGATCTTCTAACAAGGATACTATACTCTCAGTACATCATTAGTGGGTGTTAATTCCCACCAGGGTTTTACCTTTATTAGGGTTTCCTCGACAAAAAATATTGTGTTATTGTGTTGGCATTCATTGTGTTCATTTGATTTGATATTGTTGCTATTCAAAGTTTAAATTTTAATAATCTGTCATACAACTGATTCAACCCACCCCCCCCCCCCCCCCTCTCATTTGTATTGGTGGACTATTATTCCTAACAATTGGTATCAAAGATTTTGGTTTTAGAGAGAAAGCTTAACAACTTGAGGTAATCTTGGAGATGGCATTCTATAGGAAGGATAGTCCAAAATTTGATCCTAAAAACTTTGACAGTTATAAGAATAATGAATGACAAAACCATGAAGGATAAAGATGAATTGGATAAAGCTACTGATGATGAAAAGAAGATATTTTCAAATAACATGGTCACAAGGGAAGCACTGATCAGCGCACTCTTTGAAGGACAATTTACTGAAGTTAAAGATTTGGATTTGGCACACAAGATTTGGGTAAGATTAGAAGCATTGTATGAAGGAGATAAGTTTACCACGCAAGCGAAGCTACAAAACTAGAAAACAAGAATGGAGAAGCTACAAATGAAGGATGATGAAAGTATTAGGGCTTATGTACAAAGAGTTACAGAAGTTATGATTGGAATCAAAAATTTTGGAGGCACTTGTGAAGAAGAAGTCATTGTAAAGATCCTTAAATTATTGACACTAGTCTACAAGACCAAAGCTTAGACTATAGAAGAAATTGTACCTCTGACTCCAAACTTAAGTAGAGAAATGTTGATTACAAAGCTAACTACCTTTGAAGTTGTAGAAATTGGAGATTCTGTACCTAAAGTTGAAACAACATTCAAAGCATCTACACACAGGAAGATAATATCTATACTTCCAAGCACCAGTAGTGAGAACATAAAAGAAGAGCTTGGTGAATATGTTGAGGAATGGAAACAGATACTAGAAGAAGAAAGAAAGCTAGATGAACTTGTTGCACTAATCACTAGAAGAGAAAAGAGAGGTAAGGGTAAATTTGAAGGAAAGTTACCTTTAAAATGTTTTTCATACAATAAGATAGGTCACTTTGCATCTAGATGTCCTACAAGAGTTCCTAAGCACAAACCTAAGTTTTTCAAGCCTAAGTATTCAAAGGATAAGGAATGTTATTATGATACTGAAGGTATTTCTGATGATGATGATTTGGATTGTGAGGAGATTGGATTTATTTCTATTAAGGATGAAAAACTAGTACATGAAGAAAAAGCTTTAGTATCACATGTTTATAATAAATCTGAATGAGTTATAGATAGTGGTTGCTCACATCATATGATTGGAGACAAATATAAGTTTGTTAGACTAATGAGATATGATGGTGGTGTTGTAAGATTCGGAGACAATGTTCCTAAACCTATCATAGGAGTAGGATCTATTTCTCTAGATGGAAAGACTAATATTGACAATGTACTACTTGTTGATGGACTTAAACATAACTTGTTGAGTGTTGGAAAGCTGATGGACAAAGAGTATCGATTGAAATTCATTGATGGGAAATGTTTTATCAGAAGTAAGATTGGAAAATTGATTGCAACTGGTACTAAATCTAGAGGCAATGTATTTGAATTAAATACATCTGGAGTCTCTTGTTTTGTTGTGAAGATAGATGACTGTTGGTTATGACGTAGAAGATTTTTTCATGTTAATTTTGATAATATTGTGAAGGAAAGCCTGACTAATGTAGTGAGAGACCTACCAAATATTTTGAAACCATCTAACACCATATGTAGAGAATGTGTTATGGGAAAGTAGACTAGAAGCAATTATAAAAGAAAATCATATACAGCAAAAGGAAAGTTGGATCTGGTAAATATAGACCTATATGGACCTACAAGGACAACATCATACTATGGTGAAAGGTATTTTATACTTTTTTTTTATGACTTTTCTAGAAGGATGTGGATCACTTACTTGAAAGAGAAATCAGAGGCATTTGACAAATTCAAGATATTCAAAGAAAAAGTAGAGAATGAATCGGGTCTAAAGATAAAATGTTTGAGATTAGACATAGGTAGAGAATTTACTTTAGATCTCTTTAATTCATATTGCAAAGAGCATGGAATACAAAGGTAGACATCTTCTCCTAGGACTCCACAAAAAATGGGATAGCAGAGCAAAGAAACAGAACAATACTGGATGCTGCTAGGAAAATGTTGCTTGAAGGAAATATATCTCATGTGCATTAGAGAGAAGCTATTGGGACAGTAGTATACACTTTGAACAGAATTTGGTTCAAGAAAGGTAATGCTAACAGTAACTTGTATTTAAGAGCTAGTCAAGATGGAGTTTTGATAATAGAAGTTTTTGTTGATGATGTTATCTTTGGAGGAAATGATGAAATGTGTAAGAAATTTTCTAAAGAGATGGAAAATGAATTTGAGAGGTCCATGATAGGAGAAATTAAATTCTTTCTAGGACTGCAAATAAATTAGAGAAAGAATGGGATTTTTATTTCTCAGACTAAATATCTTAAAGAAATGTTGAAATTTTTTGGAATGGAAGACTATAAACTAGTTGATACACCCATGGTGACTGGTCACAAACTATCAAATAATGATGAGACAAAGAGTGTTTTTCAGACTAAGTACAAATCAATGGTTGGTGGATTACAATATCTAACTCACACTAGACTAGATATTACTAATGTTGTTGGAATTGTGGCTAGATATCAGGTAGAACCTAAAGAGACACACCTAGCTGTTGTGAAAAGGATATTTAGATATCTAAAAGGAATAATGGAATATGGCTTATGGTATGATAAAAATGATGACTTTGAACTTCATGCTTATACTGATGCTAATTGGGTAGGGAATATTGATTACAGGAAGAGTACTAGTAGAGGTGCATTTTTTCTTGGAAAATTTTTGGTTTCATGGTTAAGTAAAAACCAAGATTGTATAGCTCAATCTACTATTGAATAAGAGTATGTTGTTGATGCTATTAACTGCAATTAGATTTTCTAGATGAAACAAATGCTGAAAGATATTGGAATAACTTTTGGTGAACCAGTGGTTATCCATTGTGATAACACCAGTACAATAAACATGTCAAAGAATCATGTGATGCACTCTAAAACTAAGAATATTTCTATTAAGTATCACTTATTGAGAGATAAGGTAGCAGAGAAGGAAATAAGGTTGGAATACATTAGCACAAAGGAATAGATAGCAGACATCTTTACAAAGTTGTTTCCAAAAGATGTCTTTGAGTATCTTAGAGGTATGCTTGGGGTGCAGGCCCCTCCTAGTGAGAATTAAATGATGCAGGGATGCATCAGTATAGAGGTTTTCAAAGATTATCATATTATGTACTTGATGTATGGATCTACTCCTTGAGGGGAGTGATCATTGAAGACAATTTTTTAAGATAGTTGATGACTTATGGAACCCTTTTCCATTGTTGTCAAAGGGGGAAAGAGACTATGTGAAAATCCTATGGGAAAGAGACTATGTGGTAAAGGTATTGAGAGAACACTTTCGGGTTGATGGATTTTCCCATATGTTGCCATCAATACCAAAGGGAGAGATTTTTGGATATTGATAATGTATTGGGGAGATTTTTCAATACAGTTAATATGTTTAATCGCTACGTTGAGTGATGTTGGAATTACTATTGTTTTCATTTGTGTTTTTTCACTAATGTGAACATATGTTTCTATGAAGAGAACGGGCTAGTTATTACAATGTACAAATACTTTATGGATGTTTCACAATGTGTGAAGTTAGTTGTGTGTATAGGAAGGTGTTGTGATCTTATATCTAAGATCGCATGATGCAATATTACATATTGGCTGAGTTACAGAAGATTTAGTGAAGACTGGTTACTGGACAGTGAAAGTGGAAGCTGACAGAGTAAGTCTCTAATTTTTGGGTATATCTTACAGGCGATGAGGATTTAGTGTATGCAAGCTTAAGGGATGATAGATAGGGTACTAAAGAATATTCTTTGATCTTCACAAGGTATGGAAAGTAGGATGACATCATTTGTGGCATTTATTCTAGAGATGACCTATTTGGAAGCTGACTTCAGAGTTGTAGCATGTATCATGAATGGTGAGCATGCTTTATGGATGTCGGTCCTTAATTATTGAATTGAAATTGGTGTATACTTTTTTTAGATATTATGTGTATCTTAGCAAGGAGTTATGTAATCATTTGTATATTAGGAAAGCCTAGTTGGCCGACCTGATCATTTATTTTGTAATAGGGTATATATGTAAGATCTTTTCTTTTGAAAAGATATGGTAGAATGTATGTGATGTAAAAGAGGATTGTGGAAGCTATGAGATTGTGTCTATTAGATGTAGAGTAGAGGATAAATTATATACTTCATTGGAACTAATCAAGAAAAGATAGTTTCTATCGAATAGTTCAAAGATTGTGTATCTCTTTACATACACTTGTGTTGCGAACAGTGAGTTCTGAAGGTGGACATAACCTTCTTTGGGCTGTGAGACTAACTTACTTTTTCTTGACTCCTAACAGGGTTTGTCCTTTAACAAGGACTATGTACTATAATTTTTAATCAGCTCCTAACATGGCTAGATCTTCTAACAAGGATACTATACTCTCAGTACATCATTAGTGGGTGTTAATTCCCACTAGGGTTTTACCTTTAATAGGGTTTCCTTGACAACAAATATTGTGTTATTGTGTTGGCATTCATTGTGTTAATTTGATTTGATATTGATGTTATTCAAAGTTTAAAATTTAATAATATGTCATACAGTTGATTCATCCCCCCCCCTCTCATTTGTATTGGTGGACTATTATTCCTAACATGAACATCTACTATCTATTATCCATGTATTATTCTTACTAACATGAGAAATTGGGGCTTTTTCTTCTTCATACCTTTCTTCATCAGAATAATCCTTGATAGCAAGATACACAACCTCTTCACCTTCATCATTAGATGAATCATCATCGGTTAGTCCTTCTTTAGCAATGTAGCATGACTTCTTACCTTTATTCTTGAAATATCGGTATCTCTTGAATATGTTCTCTCTTTTGTTATTATCCTGGTTGTCTTTCTTCTCATCACTATTTTTTTCAGGACATCTAGATGCAATATGACCAATCTTGTTGCAATTGAAATGTTTCAAAAGTATTTTACCTTGATATCTTCCTTTTCCTCTCAATAGTCTCTTAGCTAGTAAGGCTTCAAACTCTTCTTACTATCTTTCCTCTTCAAATAGACTTTCTAGATCACTCTTACAATTGTGAAACCTTTCACTTTCACTACTTACATAACCATCGCTTGATCTAGACTCTCTAGAATTTTGAATGTTCAAAGATGACTTGAATGCAAACTTGATCTTAGTAGTAGTAGGTAAACTATTTTCAAAATCATTTATCTCAAAATCAATAAACTTACCAATTATAGCATCTAGTGAAATAGGAATCTGAGGAATGGATCTCAGTTCTTGTATTCCAGACACTCAAATGGAATATATAGGCAACAATGTCCTCAACAATTTTCTTGTTACATAGTCTTCTTCAATATGTCCTCCAACACCTTTGATAGCACTCACAACTTCCTTTAATCTTGTATTGTACTGTATAACATCTTCACCTTCTCTCATTCTAATAGAATCAAATTTGCCTTTCAGACTTTCAATATTTTCCCTCTGAACATGTTGATCTCCACCATTTAAAAATTCAAGCTTTTCTCAAATATATTTTTATGTATCACATCCTTTAAGATCATTGAACTCCAGGTCGGTGAGAGTAGAAGATATATCAATCATAACTTGTGAGTGATATTACCTTTCTATTAATTGTTCAACTGTCATAGGCCCAAATGGTGGTGGTGAATACTCATTGTCAAGATAGTATAATGCATACTCTCCAATTCTAGATATGTGCAACCTCATCCTACTTTTCCATGTAGACAATTTGTCCCTATTCAACTTTGGTGCCTCCCTCTTATACATCTTCAAATATTTTACTCAAGTCTTTTAAACTTATCCCTTTAGAGTACCAATGCTCTGATACCAATTTTTGAATTACTAAGAGGGGGTGAATCAGTAATCATTGATTCTTTAAACCTTAAAAACTTTAACTCTAATTCAACTTGGTAAGATAAACTTCAGTACTAACAGATAACAAAAGTAAATTAAATTTTTCAATTAGCAACTTTAAGTAATCAACAAATATCTTGCACAGTAAATATTCAACACATTTGACACCAGTATTTAACATGAAAACCCAATTTGGGAAAAACAACTATGGGAATTGTCACCCACCAATCAAAATACTCTTCTGAAGTATTCTCGATTAAGAACCAATCTTGTTAAAGATTACAATGCATATTGTTTAATGTGACCCTGTTAGGGGATTTTCCTTAGATCTGTTAGGATCTTCACCCTATTAGGAGTGGCCTACTTAAAGGGATTTTAACACTCTTCTATAATGTCACCTCTCTCAAGGATTTACAATAAGACTGTTAAGTCCACTCGATTAAGAGTTTTTCCTATTATAAATTTTAATAAACAATAGTATAAAATTTGATTTGTAAATTTGCAACTACCTCTTGCTTAGTTATATCCCTTGTGTGTTCTTTGTCTTCACTTCATTCCTTTAATATTCACTAGCCTCAACAATTCATCAATCTCTATTGTATACTCAAATTTCCACCTTTTTCTTCTTCACTGCATCATCCGGCAACACATCAACACTTCAACTAGCCAACTTGTTTTTCATTCAATTTCATCCTTTATATAAACTCTATTTTTCCTCTTAATCTACTTGATTAGGTTTTCCTTTGTTTTTTCTAAACCGTTAGATCATCCACTTGAACTGATTCAATGAACTTGGAACTCAGTAAAACTTGTTATCATCACCTCAGAACTTGAACTCTTCTTGGAACATGTACCTTCACTTTTTGTCACTTAAATATTTACCATGGATCATCACCTTGAATTTTCCTAATCGTAGATCTCTTTAACTAACTCTTCTTCATCCTTGGAATCTTCCAAATGATTGTGTCTCTTCATTAAATGTCATTCTGATCCTTTTATTTAATTTCTATTTCATGCCCAGTGCCCTTCCTTTTCCTTCAACTGAAATTCTATTTGCTTCGCTCGATAACTAACTCCTTGCACTCGGTGTCTTCACTTCCTTTCTCTTTACTGAAAATTACTTTCCTTTAACCGAATGACTTCTTCCTGCTTGGTAACTAAACTATTTTCTTTTCCTTGACAACTTTCTAACCTTTCTCTCTTGTCCAATCTCCTTTACCAACTTGATATCATCAAATGTAAAGTAGAAAACAACTAAACCATTATTACCTTATCATTGTTTGATCTGTATTAGCTTCCCAATTAAGTTCTTTAACTTCACTATCTCCTTCACAACTTTTCACTTCCTCTTTTTCCTTAACTCACTCAACTTATATCATACTCCTAATGATATGCCAACTCAATATAAACTAGAAATCAATTGCTTGACATCAATGAAAAAATAACAACTGATCTAATCCTTCTACAATCTTGTATACCTCTGATCTTATTCTTCATCATCATCACCATCAGTTGGGGTTAACCCTCCTTTTATAGGGTTTTATAGCCCTCAAGCTCATGTAGTGAGATCATATGGTACAGATTTAAAGGAAGGAAAATCAAGGGCTAGGATTGACTTGGTTATAGGAGTTAATAAGAATGTGGGATCAGTCAGAATATGAGAGAAAGAATGTGGGGAATATTCCTCCTAAAATGGCAAGTAGGATGAAGAGGGAAGGAAAGAAGCATGTCAAGTGTCTCTCCATGACCCTTGAGAAGAATGAGGAAGGACATTTTTCCATAGGATTATTTGTACAAGTTTCCCTATGAGTCATCTTTGACCATATGAGGTGTCCAAAAAAAATGCTAGTTTATAGCCATGAAGGAATAGACCAAGTCCTATAAAAATATGTGGTCATAATACCAAATCCTAGAAGGCCACATACCCCTTCCATCCCCTTAATAATAGAACTCATGGTTGAAAGAAAATAGGCTAATAAATGAATAAGTAAATTTATTATTTTAGCCAAGGCTAAGGTGTCAAGTGAGGTGGAATAAGGTGACTTAGTCATGAGATGAGTGTGTAATTAAGCATTTTTTATCAAATCATTTAATATAAATAATTAGAGAACTTAGGAATACAGGAATGAGCTAGGTTAATTAACTAAATAAATTAAATAATTTATTTAGTAATAGAAGAAAGACCTTTAATTAAATAATAAATATTTAATTAATTTCTCATGCTAATTTTTAGTGTATACATTTTTCCCCTCTTTGAAATAATCCACTTGTCACATTGTTTCAAAGAAAAATCCAGTTTCCAACACTTTGCCTCTTCCCTGGTAGATAAAATGCTAGCATGCCCCTTCAAGAGATTGATCGATGAATAATGTAAAAAATAAAAAATAAAAAAAAATTGGTAACATGAGTTGATCAATCTCATGATAAAGCACAATGCTTGTTGGAAGAAAAATAGAGGAAGAATTAATCAGGGAAGGGCAACGCACCAAGAAATTAGGGCACCATGCGCTACAAAAATGAGAGAAAAGGTCAAATGGAACTCATTTGTGCAGTTATCATTTGGTGATTGGAGCAAGAGTGAAAGACATTTCAGAGCTGGACAAGATGTCGTTCCTATTGTAAGATCACCAATTCAAGCATGTCAGCTGATACCAGAGGATTTCCAATTATGGAGATTCGATAAGTAGATTAATCCTTCTAAATGATTTAATAAATTAGCTTGTTTTTTGATAGATTTTTTGGTACATTTTGCTGATTTTCATAAGTAGATTTTAGATTTTTTGCATCATCAAATGAATGTGCAATTGTGCACTATATTTATGCAAAATCCCCATATGTATGTGCAACTAGTTAGGATATTTGCACAAATAGGATATTTTTTAGAAAATGATGCAATTATAGGGTCAAACTACACAAATATCAATAATAGCTAAGTAACTATCGATGATAGCTACGCATTTGAATAACTACACAAGCATCAACATATGTTGCACAAATATGGATAAAACATGCACATATGAAACAAAATGAGAAATTATTATCATACACTACTTAAAAGTGATAAGATTGATGTTGATAAGATATTGTTGATCTATTTTCTTTGTCTCGTGATGTGAAAAATGATTAATTTAGGTTGTCAACGTCATTGATAGGTTTCTAGTTAGCCCTCTAAGTCAGATAATTGATAAAATCATTTGATTATTTGTGTGATTTAGATGAATCACTACATATCTAGGATAGAAAAATAGATAGACTATAGGATTGATTAAGTATTTTACCTAATAGGTTTAATTCTATTTGTGTTGATAGGAGGATATATCTAATGTGATGATGTCTCAAGAGAGATATCCCATCACTTAGAACATGAGAGAAAAACAATCAAAGATAGATAGGATGGTGGTTATTCTTACTAAATTGCATCATGTTATCCATACACCCAAGATTAGGGAAAATCTAGAGATTCTCATCGCACTTGTAGAGCGATGGCATTCAAAGACCATCAAATTTCATCTCACCACTGGGGAGATGACAGTGACATTAGAGGATTGTATCACATCCTCTGATTAATGATTATAGGGGAGCTCATACAATATGACTGACATGATGGTTTAACAGAGTGTAGAGAGGTCTTTGGGGATGATGAGATCAAGGGGACTGAGATTAGATGGGAGGACATGGTTGAGTTTTATGCTCCTCCACCAGTGGTACTTGCAAGGATAATTAATGGATATATGTGTCTGGATAGGAGGTCCCATGGTTTTTTAGCTGGTTGGGGTAGGACATTGAGACAAATGATTGATGAGGTTGCCTATTTTTCTTGGGGAGTGTGTTTACTAGTGCACCTATATCATGACCTACATCAGTTTGTGTATGATGGGGAAAATTCTCTCTCAGCAAGTGTAATAATGTTACATGTATGGGCATGGAAGCATATCATTATCACTTGGTCAATTTCCATGAGGTTCAAAGGAGAAGGATGACCATACATTTTCTTATATGATTCCATTCAGTCCTAGCCAAAGCTCGAAAAACTAGAGTACTCATGACATGAATTTGACACATTAGGTGTAGTGATATGAAGATCCTACTTGGACTATGAGGACTGGTATGATGATAGATGGATGAGATGCTATTTTCATACATATTGGCTTATAGGATAGACTCTCTACATCATAGAGAGATAGATTTATATGCTTGTTCTATGATAATTCAGTCATATCTAGGGGATGCCCAATGGTACTATTGAATTTTCTAGGATGCACAAGGACCAAAGGGAGTGGTGACCTATGGTATCCTATAAGACAACACATGATGAGTTTTTCACACTACCATTCTAGTCATGGAATATTAGGAGAGATGTGATAGATCTTGGGATGACTATTAAGTATGATGGGTACATAAGAGACCTGTTAGAGATTTGCCAGCAAGCTGGTGTTGATTGTATGTTTGTCATTGATGAAAACATATGGTAATAAATGTACATGGAAGCCTTATGGAAATATCCTTGAGCATATGGTTCTGAGATATGTTATAAGCATGATATCATAGATGCAAAGGTTGATTCTGAGGTGAAGATAGTTATACAGTTGTTTGTTTCAGTAGTGTTCCTCGTAGTGTTCCAGGAAGAGTTATGTATGTGATTTACAGTATGATTATGATGGAACCTTTTACATTTATCTTTATGTTATATACATTTTAGTGAAGCTATGTTCATGGACACAGAGTCATTTGTACAGTACAAGTTGAGTTATGATCTTTCCAGTTGCCAGTTACAATTTCCTGAGTTTATCTAATAGAGTCGACATTGTTTATATTGTTGCAGTAGTTGCGCCTATCATTTTGATATGTGTGTTTGGTTTCATGTTTAGTGGTGAGTGAATAATGTTTGGTTGAGAGTGCATAATGTATTTCAGCATGAGAAGAAAGTTTCAATTAATTTGGTAGAGCCGACTGTGTGAAGTGATCCGTCTACTCATATTGAGTTGTGCAGTCCCATTTGTGTTGTGTGCTTGATATAGCTGTTGGAGATGTTTTTGGAGAGTTATATTTTTTCTCTAATATGATTTCAAGGAGCTTCTAATAGACCAACTTGATTATATCATTTGGAGAAAGATACTTATAGCCGGTAAGTTGTGATCAATAAGTATGGAAGATAGTTGAAAGAGAATAGTAGAATAGAAGGTGCAAAGTATTGAGCCATCAATAGAAGGTATATGTGACAAAGATGAGAGTGTATGCTATTCATTGGAACTGATCAAGACATTAGGTCTAACTCGTAGTTCACCAAGATCTAGATATAGTGTGTATCTATTATGTAGAAGGTTGCAGCCTTCACCATTTGAGCAGTGAGCTCTGGGACAGTGTGTCCTCACCCATAACAAGGTTAATTGTAAAAGATTCATAACAGGGTCTTACCCTTGACCAAGTCATTGTACTTAATGTATTGTAAAGATAAACTCCTAACAAGGTCGTAAGATCTTTTAACAGGGATCATTATACTCTAGTGCAGTTTATAGTGGGTGATAATTCCCACCAGGGTTTTTACCTATTTGGGTTTCCTCGTAACCAAAATTGTGGTGTTGTGTTAAGTGTTATATTTTTGTGTATGTGCTTAATGTTCTTCTATACTTAATTGGATAAATAATTGAATCATGTAGATAAATGATTCACCCCCCCCCCTCTCAGTTATCTCTTGGGACTATTCCTAACAATTGGTATCAGAGCCAAGTGCCTCAGAGAGAAGTTTAATAGCTTGAGGTTGATCAGATGGCATTCTTTAGAAAAGAAAGTCCTAAGTTTGATGGAGAGAATTATCTAGACTAGAAGAACAAAATGATGACACATTTTCATTACATTGCTTTTGAGATTTTTGAAGTAGCTACTAAAGAAGTTTAGATTCCCTCTTTATCAGATCTTGCAAAGGAAGATGCAACTCTTAAGAAAAAGGAGATGTTCACTCAAAATGCTATTTCCAAAGAAGCCCTTATCAGCACCTTATCTAACAATGATTTTTCAAAGATCAAGAAAGTAGATAAAGCCTACAAGATATGGAAGTATCTAGAAGACATGTTTGAAGGAGATATTCAAGCCAACAATGCACGTAGAAAGACATGGAAGAAAAGATATAATACATTAGAGATGCTACCTAAAGAGAACATCAGAGCCTATAATCAAAGGATTAATGAAGCAATTGCAGGAATCATCAACGATGGTGGAGAGATTTTGGAAGAAGACATAATGGAAAAATTGATGACTACCTTGACACTAGAATATGACAGCAAGATAAACATCCTAGATGAAGCTATGCAGTCCACAAAAGACTTCAAAAGAGAGACCTTAATCAGCAAGATTTCAACATTTGAGATATCAAGATTGAAGACAGATCCTAAAAGTGAAACAACATTCAAACCTTCAGTCCATGGTAAGAAATCTTTGAACACTTCTGGTAATTTTTATGATGAAGATGATGATAAAGAATTAGATGAATTCATTTCTATGATTGCTAAGAAAGAAAGAAAAGGAAAAGGAAAATATGAAGGTTAGTTGCCATTCAATATTCTCATGTAAAAATATTGGTCATTTTGCATCTAAGTGTCCTACAAGAGTCAAGAAATACAAAAATTACAAGCCTAAGTATAAAGAGTATTACTATGTTGAAGATGGAGTATTAGATGAAGATTTAGTAGAAGATGAAATTGGATTTGTTTCAATTGAAGAGATGGAAATAATGTATGATGAAACAAATAAAGAAGTTGAAATGAAAGCACAAGATCTAGCATTAATTTCTCAAGTAGCCATCAGGACAGACTGGATCATTGATAGCGGTTGTTCACATCACATGACAGGAGACAAAGATAGATTTATTCATTTGGATAAGTACAAAGGTGGCATGGTCATATTTGGAGACAACACTCCTAAACCTATCATAGTTAGAGGATCTATCACTTTGGATGGGAAGAATAACACTGATGATGTTCTATATGTTGATGGTTTGCAGCATAACTTACTTAGTGTTGGATAGTTGCTTGACAAAGGATATCAGTTGGAATTCAAAAACAACAAGTGCATCATTAATAACAAAAAAGGAGAAATTATTGTATCAGGTTCAAAGACTAAAGGTAATATTTTTCAACTTAATTCAAAAGCAAGTTGTTTTTTTGCTAAAGTAGATGACAGTTGGTTATGCCACAAAAGACTATGTCACATCAATTTTGACAATATAGTAAAAATAAGCAATGTCAAGGCAGTAAGAGACCTCCCTAGTATTGCAAAACCAGTTGATACAATATGAAGGGAATGTGTGATGGGAAAGCATGTGAGGAACTCATTCAGAAGCAAGCATAATTTGGTAGAGAACAAATTGGATCTAGTGCATACAAACCTATGTGGACCAACTCAAACAAGATCATACTATGGTGAAAGTGATGCAGGAGCATCTCGGGTCCTTGGCAATCTTGTGTCACCAAAGAAAAAAATTTGGAGTTTATTTGTGTTGCTCAGTTTCTTCTTTGACCAAGTTGGTCGATAGTTGGTTGGTTTCCTTTGGTTGCTGAGTGTGGTCAGTTATCTCCTGGGCAGTCGGTTATTTCATTGGCACTCGGCATTGCATGTCTGCTGCTTGGTTATCTTGCTTACCGTTGGGTTTAGTTTTAGTTCTTGTTGTGGCTGACTTGTGAATTTATATTGAATCATGGATTTAATGTTGGAATCCATCATTGGGAAGCATGTGATCCCAGATTTGACCATTTCTTCTGTTGATTATGGATCTGAAGGCTGACTCAGCTTGGTAGCTTTTTGTATAAATGTAATTGTTGGTTTAGAGTTTAAGGGAGTTCTTTTGGAGGGGACATAAGATAGTAGACATTAGATTGGAGGTTTGTGATAGATCTTCACATGTTTGAGGACTTTTGAGATTCATTATAATATCAGGCTGTAACTAGGAAGGCCTTAAAACCTGACATGTATGATTCAATTAATGAAAATATATGAAAGATCTGGCATTCTCTCTCTCACTGTTGTTGTTTTTTTCTTCCACGTGTGTTGTGTAGGCTTGGATCATTAGGGTGTGTCATTTTTTGGCCCCTCTTGCTCCTACCTTGCATTAGGTGGTATCAGAGTGAGGTGGGATCTTGATCTAGTTCTATGGATCTAGGTTTGTAGGTTCCTCTTGAAGCCCTAATTGATTGTTGTGGGGTAGCAGATTGTGATCTGGCCTACAATTGTAGAGGTTTGTCAAGATGGTTCATGGGAGGTGAGATGTAGATCTAGGATTGGCAGATATGCTAAGGCAGATTTTTTCTAGGTTAGAAGCAGTAGAAATAGCCCAAAGAAGAGGCAGACATCTTGAAGATGTTAGTGATGATGAAATTGAAGAAGAACGGGTGAATGAAGAACCTACACCTGTTATGGATCAAGGTGAAGAAATATTTTTGAAGGCTTTGACAAGTCTAAAGTCAATACCACATTTCAATCCTCTTGAGTATGGTGGAAAGCTAGATTCTGATGAATTGGTGGACTGGATGACCGAGATGGAAAAGTACTTTAAATATGAAACAATTCATGAGGATAAGAAGGTGAAGATTGCAAGCACAAAATTGAAAAGTCATGCATCCTTATGGTGGGAACATCTGCAGCTGAATAGAAAAAGGAAAGGCAAAGAAAAAATCAAGGTATGGAGTAAAACAGTGAACAAATTGAAAGGAAATTTCTTACCTTGTGATTATCTGATTAACCTAGTTCGGCGAATGCAAAGTTTGAGATAGAAAGATAGCTCAATAAAAGAGTATACTGAGGAATTCTATAGATTAGATATCAGATCTAGACATGATGAAGATGATGTGGAAAGGATTGGTAAATACCTGAATGGTTTGAGAGTTTCCATCCAAGAGGAAATTAGTATGGTCAAGTTGGAGAACATTGAAGAGGCTTATCAATTTTCTTTCAAGGCCAAGGAGAAATTGAACAAAAGACATGAGCAAAGATAGAGAGGTTGAGGTGGTAGATTCCCTAGAGGAAGAGATAGATCTAATGGTGAAAATGGTAGATCTAAGCTAGAGAAGATAAATCTAGACAAAGGCAAGACCGAGTGGAAAGGTGAAAGTTCATCTAAAGGTAGAGGCGATAACTACCAAGGTGGTTATAGCAGAGGAAGTTTCTGAGGAACTTGTTATAATTGTGGAGAAGAAGGACATAGATCTTTTGAATGTACATAGACACTTTGGTGCAAGAAGAGTCACCGAATGAACTTGAGAAAGAAAATAACTTGATGGTAAGGAGAGCAATATGGAATGAAAGCAAAAAGGAAGATCCAGTATGAAAAAGTTTTTTCAAGACCAGATTTAGAGTTTCTGACAAAGTTTGGAAGTTGATCATTGATAGTGGTAACTCAGAGAATCTGGCATCTAAAGAGATGGTCACAAAATTGTAGTTAGAAAGGTTGGTGCACCCGAAGCCCTATCAGATTTCATGGATCAAAGATGAGCATACACTCCTGGTAAGTGAACAATGTTATGTGAATTTGAAGATTGGAAAATACTATGATAAGGTGTTATGTGATATGATGCCTATGGATTTTTGTCATATTTTGTTGGGTAGACCTTGGCAATATGATAGACATGCTATATATGATGGGAGATTACAAAAGTGTACTATTGTGGCTGATGGAAGGAAACAAATCTTGTTACCATTGATGGAAGAACCTGTTAGTAATGTTTGCACATCTGTAAAAGTTTGTTTGATGGAAGGAAGAATGTTTGTTAACTCTTTGAAGAGGAATGATGTATGTTTTGTTGTGATCCCTAACAAGATGAGAAAGAAAACAAAGGATAATGTTCCTGAGGAGATTGATAAGTTACTCATCGAGTATACTAATATCATTTCTGATAATGTACTTGATGGTTTTCCACCGGAAAGAAGCATTGATCATTGTATGGATCTAATCCCTGGAGCTAGTTTACCGAATAAGGCACCTCATCGGTTGACACCTACCAAGAATCAGGAATTGAACTGATAGATTCAAGAGTTGCTGGAGAAAGGTTTGATCAGAGAAAGTTTGAGTCCTTGTGTAGTACCTTTTATATTGGCACTGAAGAAGAATGGAGAATGGAGAATGTGTACTGATTCCAGAGTGATCAAGTATAGGTTTCCTATACCAAGAATGGATGACATAATGGACTATTTGACTGGAGCAAAGTATTTCACAAAGATTGATTTGAAAAGTGGGTATCATCATATCAAAATCAAAGAAGGTGATGAATGGAAGACTGCTTTCAAGACAAAAGAAGGTTTGTATGAGTAGTTGGTTATGTCTTTTGGTTTAACTAATGCACCGAGTACTTTTATGAGATTGATGAATGAAGTTTTGAATAAATTCTTGGGTAAGTTTATGATTATATATCTTTATGATATTCTAATATTCAGTAAGACCAAATAAGAATATTTGTTACATATTAAACAAGTTTTACAGAGATTGAAAGAGGAGAAATTGTTGATAAATCTGAAAAAGTGTTCATTCATGAAAGAAGAGATTGTGTATTTGGGATTTGTTATTTCAGCTGATGGTTTGAAGATGGATCTTGAAAAGGTTGAAGCTATTTTGAATTGGCCTACACCTATGAATGCTAGTGAGGTAAGATCATTTCATGGTTTGGAAAGTTTTTACCAAAAGTTCATAAGGAATTTCAGTTCAATTTGTAATGTTATGACTAAAACTATGAGAGGAGACAAAAGAGAATTCAAGTGGACACATGGAGCTGACAAAATTTTTGAGACTCTAAAGTAGAAGGTTGTTGAATTACCTATTTTGGCATTACCTAATTTCAATAAAGTATTTCAAGTGGAATGTGATGCAAGTGGAAGTGCAATTGGAGCTGTGTTGAGGCAAGAAGGTAAACATGTTGCTTTCTTTAGTGAAAAGTTGAATGATGCTAGAAGGAAATATTCTATGTATGATCAAGAATTCTATGCTAGTGTTCAAGCACTAGAGAAATGGAGACATTATTTGATACCGTGTGAATTTTTTTTGTATATTGATCATAAGGCTTTACAATATTTGGGTAGTCAAAATAAGTTGAATCAAAGACATATGAAATAGGTTGAGTATTTGCAAAGTTATACATTTGTGGTAAATCATAAGAGTGGAGTCACTAATCAAGTTGCTGATGCATTGAGTAGAAGAAGATCTTTGATGACTGAGATGAAAATTGAAGTTCTTGGTTTTGATGAGATGAAAGATTCTTATGAATTTGAGCCTAATTTTTCTAAGCCATGGAGAAAGTGCAAAGCACCTATTCAAGATCAACAAGACACTAAATGGGATGAATATTTTATTTAGGAAGGTATGTTGTTTAAAAGTATTTAGTTGTGTATACCGAGAGGAGTAATGAGAACTAATCTGATAAAGGAGAAACATAGTAGTGGTTTGGCTGGACATTTTGGTATTGATAAAACATGGAATTTTCTTAAGGAGAAGTACTATTGGCCATAGTTGTATAAAGATGTTCAAAAATTTGTGAAAAGTTGTGGAATTTGTCAAGTTGCAAAAGGAGTAAGTCAAAATACTTGATTATATACACCGATTGTTATTCCTAAGAAACCTTGGATTGACATCAGTATGGATTTTGTTCTTGTCTTACCAAAGACAATAAGAGGTAATGATTCTATATTTGTTGCTATGGATAGATTTTCTAAGATGGCACACTTTATACCTTGTAGAAAGACATCAAATGCAGTACATGTAGTAGATCTTTTCTTTAAGGAAATTGTCAAATTGCATGGATTACCGAGAAGTATTATCTCTGACCAAGATAGTAAATTTGTTGCATATTTTTGGAGAAGAAATTTGGCACTGAATTGTAATATTGTTCTACATTTCACCCACAAACCAATGGACAGACTGAAGTTGTGAACAAAAGTTTGGGAAATCTTTTGAGATGTTTAGTTGGAGACACACCAAGTAATTGGGATTCTGTGTTGGCATAAGCAGAGTTTGCATACAATAATTCAATGAATAGGAGTACTGGAAAGACACCATTTGAGATTATGAATGGCACATAACCAAGGGGAATATATGATTTGAGAGACATTGTTGATGAGAATAAGAAAAGTGTTGAAGGAGTAAAGTTTGTTGAGTACATGAAAACATTACATGAAGATGTGAAGCTGAAGTTGGAAAATAGTAATCAGAAATACAAAGACAGAGCTGATAGATCAAGGAGACATAAAACTTTTGATCTTGGTGATGAAGTGATGGTTCATTTGAAGAAAGGTCGATTTCCTATTGGAACATATGGAAAGTTGAAGATGAAGAAGTTTGGACCTTGCAAGATTTTGAAGAAATTTGATAGTGGAAATGCATATGAAATTGAGTTACTTGATGACATGGACATATCACTGATTTTCAACATTGCTAATTTGTATGAGTATCATGAACCTAATGAATAAGTAACAGTACCGACATAATATCCTAAGAAGTAGAATGATGAAGTTGAATAGATTTTGAAGGAAAGAGTTGGCCAGAGTACAAGAGGAAAATAGTATATGGAATATCTAGTAAAGTTGAAGAATAGACCAATGGAAGATAGTTCATGGATTTCTCAGTCTGAGTTGGATGCGGATCAGACCAGACCTACCAAATGATTCAGAGAATCATTTCAAAATAACCCTAGGTGTCTAATGCAAGAGCATCTCGGGTCCTTAGCAATCCTATGTCACCAAAAAAAATAATTGGAGTTTGTCTATGTTGCTCAGTTTCTACTTTGACTGAGTTGGTCAGCTTCCTTTGGTTACCGAGTGTGGTCAGTTATCTCCTGGGTGATTGGTTATTTCACTGGCACTCAGTGTTGCCTATCTGCTACTCAGTTATCTTGCTTACCAATAGGTTTAGTTTTAGTTCCTATTGTGACCGACTTGTGCATTTATATTGAATCATGGATTTAATGTTCAAATCCATCATTGGGAAGTGTTTGGTCCTAGATTTGATCATTCCTTCTATTGATTGTGGATCTGAAGGTTGGCTCAGCTCGGTAGCTTCTTGTATAAATGTAATTGTTGGTTTAGAGTTTAAGGGAGTTCTTTTGGAGGGGACATAAGATAGTAGATATTAGATTGGAGGTTTGTGACAAATCTTCACATGTTTGAGGACTTTTGAGATTCATTGTAATATCAAGTCGTAACCAAGAAGGCCTTACATCTCAGCATGTATGATTTAATTAATGAAAATATATGAAAGATCTGGCATTCTCTCTCTCTCTCATTGTTGTTGTTTGTTACTTTCGCATGTGTTGTGAAGGCTTGGATCATTAGGGTGCACCATTTTTTGGCCCCTCTTGCACCTGCCTTGTGTTAGAAAGGGACTTTATTTTGTTTGTTGATGATTATTCTAGAATGATGTGGGTTGCATTCTTAAAAGATAAATCTAAAGCAATTGAGAAGTTCAAAACATTCAAAGCTAAAGTTGAAAATGAGTCTGGATTAAAGATAAAATGTCTAAGATCGGACAGAGGAGGAGAATTCACCTCTAATAGATTTAATTAGTATTGCAAAGAGCATGGGATAAAGACACAGCTAAGTGCACCTGGAACCCCTTAGCAAAATTGAATTGTAGAAAGAATAAATAGGATCATACTTAACATAGCGTGCACCATCATGATAGAAGGAAAAGTTGCACACACCTATTGGAGGGATGCAGTCAATATAGCAGTCTATACTCTCAATAAAATCCAATTAAGGCCAGGTGCAGATAAGACACCTTATGAGCTATGGTTTGGTAATGTACCTACAATAGAATACTTCAGAATCTTTGGAAGAAAGTGCTACATCAAGAGAGATGAAGCTATTGGCAAGTTTGATGCAAGAAGCAATGAAGGCATTTTTCTTGGTTACTCTACTAAAAGAAAAGATTATAGATGTTTTAACTTAAAATTGAAGAAGATCATTGAAATTTCTCATGTAAAGATTGATGAAAAATTTATGATTCAAGAAAGATATCATGATTATGCACCTATGATTGAAGAAGAACCTAGACCTACCAGTAGTGAAGCAGTTGTTGAAGAAATGTTTGACAGCATTGATGTATTATTCAATGACCCTAAAATAAGTGAAGAAGAATCATAGAAGATAGATGAGAGAGTCACACCTAATGTTCCAAAGTTCACATCAAGATACCATTCAAAAGAAGATATCATTGGAGATCAGAACAACAAGGTCATGACAAGGTCAAAAGCAAAAAGTTCCACAGTTGATGAAGTGGTATGTTTACTTTCACAAATTGAACCCTTAAGTGTTGAAGATGCTTGTATTGATTCAGATTGGCATGAAGCAATGAAAGAAGAGCTAGATCAAATAGTTAAGAATGACACATGGGAATTGGTCCCTAGACCTAGTGACAAGAATGTGATTGGAACCAAGTGGATATTCAGAAACAAGATGAATGAAGATGGTACAGTAGTAAGGAACAAAGCTAGATTAGTATGTAAAGGATATGCGCAAAGAGAAGGAATTGATTATTTAGATACATTTTCCCCTATAAGAAGATTGGAAGCCATAAAATTATTTCTACCCAATGCTACATTCAAATACTTTAAAGTATATTAGATGGATGTCAAGTCAGCATTCCTGAATGGAGAGTTGAAGGAAGAAGTATACATAGAGAAGCCTAAAGGATTTACTTTATCAGACAAACATGATATGGTATGCAGATTGAAGAAAGCCCTCTATGGACTTAAGCAAGCCCCTAGAGCATGGTATGATAGACTAGATGGTTACTTGACTAAGATTAGATTCAAGAAAGGAGTAGCAGACTGTAACTTATTCATAAGAGAGACACCTAAAGGATTATTGTTAGTTGCTATTTTTTTTTATGACATTATTTTTGGAAGTAATGACAAGCTTAGTGCATAATTTGCTAAGGAAATGCAGAGCAAATTTGACATGAGCATGATTGGACCTATCAAATATTTTTTGGGATTGAATTTGCAGCAAACAGACAAAGGTATTTTCATTAATCAGTCTAAGTATGTGAAAGAGATATTGAAGAAGTTCAAGATAGATGATTGCAAGAAAGTATGTACCCCTATGATAAAAAGAAGAAATCTTTCAAAAGAAGATGATTCTACAGCTGTAGACATAACCCTATACAAGTCTATGATTGGTAAACTCATATATCTTACTCAATCTAGACCAGATATTTCTAATGCAGTTGGTATTGTTGGAAGATTTACAGCAAAACCTAAACAAAGTCATCTTATGGAAGTAAAGAGGATATTTAGATATTTGAAGGGAACTATAGACTATGGTTTATGGTATCCTAATTTAGAAAATGTAGAAATTCATGTGTATATAGATACAGATTGGGCAGGTTGCACGGATGATAGAAAGAGTACCTCAGGAGGAGTAGTATTTCTTGGAGATAGACTTGTTACTTGGACAACCAAGAAGAAGAATTCCATTTCTCAGTCCATAGAAAAATAAGAGTATGTAGCAGCAACATTAAATTATTCTACAATTGTGTGAATCAAGCAGATGATAAAGGATTTTAGAATTCAGATTGATTATCCTATTGTTATTCATTGTGATAACACTAGCACTATCAATATGTCAAATAACCCTGTGATGCATGCAAAGACAAAACACATTGAGATAAAATATCACTTCCTAAGAGAGAAATTTATAGAGAAAGAATTAAAATTGGACTATGTGAGTACTAAAGAATAGTTAGTAGACACATTCACAAAGCCTTTGCTGAAGGATACATTTGATTATCTCGGCAAGAAGCTGGGAGTAATTCCCTTCCCTGAATCTAATTAGAGTTTGCAATAGTGCATCAGTCCTCAGTGACTCATGAATGGTTGACTATTCTATGTCAGGAGTAGTACTGGTGCTCTCTTTTTTGGTGCCCTTTTCCATTGATGTCAAAGGGGGAGTGAGTATATAGTCATGAAAAACAAAATAGTTGTTTTAATCTAGAAAGGGGAGTAAGTATTAGTAAGGGGAGTATATAGCAGTTGATATTCATAGCATTCAGCAGTAGATGGAGGATTCATCCTTGGGGGAGTTTTGTTGAGGAAATGGAGAATGTTATAAAATAATTGTACATTTGTATTGGTGGTGTTTTTCATTCCATATGTTGCCATCAATGCCAAAGGGGGAGATTGTTGGAGATTTGCCAGCAAGCCAGTGTTGACTGTATGTTTGTCATTGATGAAAACATATGGTAAGAAACATGTGTGGAAGCCTTATGGAAATATCCTTGAGCATATGGTTCTTAGATATGTTATCAGCATGATATCATAGACGTAGAGGTTGATTCTGAGTGAAGACAATTATACAGTTATTTGTTTCAGTAGTGTTCCTAACAGTGTCCCAGGAAGAGTTTTGTATGTGATTTGCAGTATGGTTATGATGGAGCCTTGCGCATTTATATTTATATTGTAGACATGTTATTGAATCTATGTTCATGGATGTAGAGTCATTTGTGTAGTACAAGTTGATTTATGATGTTTCCAATTGCCAGTTACAATTTCCTAAGTTTATCTGATGGAGCCGACATTGTTTATATTGTTGTAGTAGTTACGCCTATCATTTTGATATGCATGTTTGGTTTCATGTTTAGTGATGAGTGAATAATGTTGTGTTGAGAGCACATAACATATTTCAGCATGAGAAGAAAGTTTTAGTTAATTTGATGGAGCTAACTATGTGAAGCGACGCGTCTACTCATATTGAGTTGCACAGTCCTATTTGTGTTGTGTTCTTGATATAGCCATTGGAGATGTTGTTGGAGAGTTATATTGTTTCTCTAATATGATTTCAAGGAAGTTCTAGTAGGATGACTTGATTATATAATTTGGAGAAAGATACTTATAGTCGATTAGTTGTGATCGCTAAGTATGGAAAATAGTTGAAAGAGAAGAGCATAACAGAAGGTGTGAAGTATTGAGCCATCAATAGAAGGTCTATGTGACAAATTTGAGAGTGTATGCTACTTATTGGAACTGATCAAGATAGTGGGTCTAACTTGCAGTTCACCAAGATCCAGATATAGTGTGTATCTGTTATGCAGAAGGTTGCATCCTTCACCATTTGAGCAGTGAGCTCTCAGACAATGTGTCCTCACCACTAACAGGGTTAATTGTAAAAGACTCCTAACAAGGTCCAACCCTTTACTAGGTCACTATACTTAATGCATTGTAAAGATCAACTCCTAATAGGGTTGTAAAATCTTCTAACAAGGATCATTATACTCTAGTGCAGTTTATAGTGGGTGCTAATTCCCATCAGGGTTTTTACCTATTTGGGTTTCCCCATAAACAAAATTGTAGTGTTGTGTTAAGTGTTATATTTTTGTGTATGTGCTTAATTTACTTTTGTACTTAATTGGATAAAGAATTGAATCTTATAGATAACTGATTCACCCCCCCCCCCCCCCTCTTAGTTATCTCTTGGGACTATTCCTAACAAGACCATCATTTCCCATGGCTGACAACATTAGATGAGGTACCTCCTTGTTTATAGGAGAAGGAGGGAGCACCTAGATAGAGGAGGAGGAGAGTGGCTGAGGATGCACAACCTATAGAGGGACATGATGGAGATGACGATGGTGGTGATGATGGACATGGACATATTAAAGGTAGAGGTGGTGTGGGGATGAAAGGAGGGAGAGGTAGATAGTAGCATCAAAAACCTCTAATGATATAGGCTCCCCTGATAGTACAGGTGCATGGAGAGGAACCTAGACCTCATCCAACACAGGTTCATGTAGAGAGAGAAACAAAGGATAAGGGATATGTTCCTTTAAAGGTACAAGATGACTCTATTTAGGATGAGTTAGTACAGATGGATATAGGTGAGGATAATCCGTATGTTTAGGACCATGCACAAGAAGAGGAGGATGTAGATGTTGATGAGACATTGACCAAACGTATAGTTACACAAATACATGGAGAAAGGGTCTTGTAGTTAGAGGAGAGGATTTAGAAATTAGAGGCATGGCTCAAGGATGTGATGAGGAAGAGATAGTGTTATTAAGAGATTGGGGGAGGTAGGGACTCTATCAAATGAGTTGGATTCCATGAGATCCCTTGGATCCCATGTAGAGAGCATGAGACTTATGCTACGAGCTAAGATAGAGATTAATTATTGGAAGGATGCATACTACTAGACAATTCCTCTTGACCAGTGGATCAGAAGCTTTAGAGAGAGATCATCTGCTACTAGAACAATTATACATTAGGCACAGGATGCGAGTGGGGGTATAGCATTTCATCCTCCTAGACTAGACACAAGGGTAGGTGGTATAGAGGATACAAGGCCATCTATACCATCATGGTGATAGAGACATAGAGATTCGGGAGGTAGTGTTATTTAGTCACTTGTATACACTTTTATTTCTTACATGTTTCATGACATTATATACTTTGACTTGATGGACATATATTATATTTTTATATCATCAAACATTGGACATTTATTATTTTGATGCACTGAGATTATATGATGGACTTAGTAGACTGAAATATGCATGATGTATTTTTTGTTTATGATATTATGATGGATATTGAAACATGTATGATGATTATAGATGATATCTAAAATGAATATGTGTGTGTGTGTGTGTGTGTCTTTTTACTAAATGATCTTTTTGCACACTCATGGTAATGAAATTTAAATAACTAAATGCAATTAACTATATGCACTCACATTCCATACATATGGCAAGGAACATGAAATGTAACCATGAATGCTATTAGTAAATGAATTTGTCTCTTTTTCAAATTTATTTCTTCACTCTATAACCTCCAAGAAACATCAACTCCTTACTAACAAATGGATTAAACATAAAATATTTAACCCTCTGAATTATGGTACAGCTCCCAGAAATATTTTCAATGAATTTTTATGAAAAAGAATAATGTATTGTTGCAAACATCAAAATTTTGACCAGAAAGTTGATAAGGCATAAACAATAACTTTCATCAATATGACTTAATTACTATGAATTGGAAATAACTAATAGATCTGAAGCTCACAGACTTCAATAAGTAAACATTATACTAATCTAAGGTGCAACTTAAACTAGAATACAAAGAAAGATAAAGACACTCAACCAAGAAATTATGCTCAATGTAGGATATCCTAACAGAGATCCACCCAAAAATATAAACCAACATATCTATATTGATAAGTTTCTTTTCATTCACTGATTCAGAAAAACTTAATTCAAGTCTTTACAAAAAAATACTAAAAGCTTAAATTGTTCTATTACTATGCAGAAAATAAAACTAACTAACATCCCCTTCAACAATTTTTTCCTAGCTTTATAAAGCCATCAGTTACAAATTTCAAAAATAATAAAGTCTATGAAACTCCTAGAGTTTCTGTTCGGAACTGCTTCAGATAACTGAAAATATGCTAAAAATGGAAAATACTAGAAACTGAAACAACGACCCAAAAAGCATGGAAAATAACCACTAATCATGGTTGAGCTGGACATCTTTGATTCAATTCTGAGATGACCTAGGTGCATGTGCCTGCTTCCACTCCTCATGAGCCAATGATGCACTGATAACTATGGCATGATATTATAGGCTAATAAGAGCAATTCTCTACCTGAGAACTTTCCTATCATTGCATATCTGATCCAGCCTTGATCTATGAGACTCAAGATGATCTATAGAGAAGACTAGCATAGCCTCAGTGTTGGCTACATAAGTAAGATCTTCTATTTTAAGCTCTTTGCTATCTCTGATAGTTGTTATACTTTCCTACAACTCCTGAGTTATTTTCTCTTCTTTCTTTATATCCTGACTTCACTCATCCATCAGAACTATATTTAGGCACTTAAGATCATTTTGCATGATATCAATCAAACCCTTAAGATCATTAAGTAAGCAGGTTGTTCCATCACATCCATCCTTGATGATTGAATTTCTCCATTCAATACTCTTCACAGAAACATACAGGATCTCCTCAGTCAAACCATGAATTGGCTTTTCCATGACGAATTTAGTCACTCCGTAGTTATAAATCTTTGACAGTTGACCGGCTATACTAGTCCATTTCTTCTTTTCCTTCCTCCATTCTACCAGTTCATCCAATAGTTCTGAGATTATTTTTGTCACCATTCCACGAGTTTCAATTAACTGAGTGATGTAATCACTCCCCTGTTGAATCATCTCTACGACCCACTTGTTAAAAACATCTAATATCAGTTTATTTCTTTGAATTTGGTCTAGGGTCTTGCGGACTTCTAGTGAATGAGGGTCAAATGTGTGAGGCACCTGAGCTACTGGAAGTGGACTAGGCTCTTGGACCACTTAAATGAATTCTACCAATCTATGTATGGTAGCCTTTAACTCCTTCTTATCCCTCTCATCTTTGAAAGTCCTGTGCAGAATTTTTCATGTAGAAGACTTCAGGTGTTTGGCATTTGTTGCCCTTGTTGGTTCTTCAAAATATTTTACACTCCATGAGATACCAATATGCTTATGACTGATGTTAAGGAGTGGTTAATTCCAAATGTGGGAAATCTATAAGCAACTGGACCAACTATAGGGACAAGACTGCCCTCTTCACTTCTAGCTCTACAAAACCAAGGTGGGTGTACCTGATCCAACAAGTATAATTTTGTTCCTGACTTGATGCTGGATCTAACAATAGATATCATTGACAAATTACTAAATAACAACCTATTATTCATTGACTCTCCATCTCTGGGGTGAAACTGAAAATAAACAACATAAAACTAAAAGGGTAGAAAGGATAGAAAGGATTTGATTTAAATTTTGCAGAATACAACACCAACCAAACATGTATCAAGATAAAGTTTACTTGCTTCATATCAGTGCCTTATCCATTGGGAAAATCATCTAGTGCACTGCAGAATACAAAGATTGATTACTATTACTTCACCATAGATCCAAGTCATAAACACAAATACCTAGAACCATACTACTTACAGAAATCTTTGTGCAAACCCTATGAACTTGTGCATAATCTAAAGCATATTTTAATTTGATTTCAACCAGAACTGAAGATAAATAACACATGCATAGATAAACTCCATACAAAGAATCAGAACATTTAAAACCCATAAAACTTGACACAGATTGGAGAGAAATGGAACTGAAAACTTGAATTAAGAATGAGGACCTAAGCCTATGTATACACCTCACTTGAAGATTCAGAACCTCTTGACACAATATGCAAATGATCTACAACTTTCTACTTTGTTTTGATACAAACTAGACTGAATATGTCCTACTCCTTGACTGAAGGTTCAAGATATGACCTTGTGAACCAGAAAACCAGTTGCTTCTGAAAATGGTCTTGGAAATCCTAATATAGGATTGCAACAAGCTAAGGACCATTTAGGGCATTTTTAGGGTAACACAGTCAACCCTAAGACTCAAAAATATCCTAGACAAATTTGATTTAAATTACATTCTAGAACAATTTTACAAAATATATGCATCCTTAACCAAATTTGACCTTGGATTACACAGTCCATTACTACTTTCACCAACTTTCTCGAATCTAATTTTTAGCACCGCCATTGGAAATCTCATTTCGTGTTGATTCTGAAAACATATAATACTTGCATATTTGGATAAAAATAAAGCCCTCAAACATTATTTTCCATGAACAGCCTGTATTAATTAAATTTTTTGATTTTTTGATATAGTCCCAACTTCAAAAATTTGAATCTAAACTTTATGCAAACATTTGAAATTTTGAGGTGGGCCCACATGCCACTTGGCATCACCTGATTTGTTCGATGATCCACTTCATCGCCCAGTTGTACCTATGAACACCTCTCTACCACATGGCACTTTGTGATTCACCTGTACTGCTGACTAGGCACCAATCTGCAACCTCACCCGCCAGCTCACTAGATGACACATGTCATCTCATCGCTAAAGTGCCAACATAACTCATGTGCATCTCTTCATCATGCTTTAATGACCACCGTTGGATTGGTACGCATCCCAAGGTGGCTGACCAACTGCTCTATCATCTGCCTTGACACCAGTCCCTCACCACATGTCACATTCTCACCGCTCTGACCAATCCATCTGGGTGCTTTGATATATCATCCCACCACGTCACTAGGCTGACAGGTGTCACATTGTCGCTGAAGCGCAAGTGTAAACTTCGGGCATCTTTATCTTAACACATCAACGATGACCGTCAGATTTGGGCACGTATCCTGAGGAAGTCAGGCTGCATATCAACACACATTTCATCAAAATACTCTACCTCACATATGGGGCCTGCAATCCATGTCATCTGTCCAACTCAATGCCTCAGTTCACATGCACGTGTGAGAAGGCCCTCCAACTGGGCGTCCATACTTGAACACATTATAGTTGAGTGTTTTGGTATAAAAATAGATTGAAATCACTCCATACCACCAATGTGGGACTAAGTTCTCATTACAATATAATATTACCTATCAAAAATTTACTTGGCATCCGCGCCCAGCTGGGCCCACCAAATCCAACCAGCTGCACACATGCCCCTCTCTCTCTTTTCTCTTTACCATGCATTGTGGCATTGTTTATTATAAAGATATGAGGCATGCATAACACGGCAAATGTGGGATATATGCCCTGGGCATAATGCAATCCCTGCAACTAGCGACTTCAATTCCCTGCACACACAACATCCCCATGTGTTCAGCCTTTGCAATATCAATGCACAACCTTGGGACCCTGTAGAGAAACCCCCAAATGGTGCATACAGTATCATGGAAAAATATACACACCCCAAAAAGGGAATGTGTAGCCCACACAATGCAGCCAGGAATCCCTATACATTTCCCAGCTGGCATGCTCATTCTTCTTTTAAACAAGCTTACAACCTAAAATCACAATGCATCCCTCAAAGAAGACACATCCAACAAACAAAAGAAAGAGGATGTGCACCCAGTTTACTTTAGTGCATGAGCAACACCATGATCTTTGGAAATGTGAATGTAGCATACTCCTCCATCTCAAAAACTCATCATGCTTACACAATCTCATTTTTCTGTTTACTCTTTCATATACGAGCCAGCCATCCATTCATTGAACCTGACGTAAGAAATTGAAGCTCATGCTCATTAAACATGCTTATCCAATCAGATTGTATAAGTTGTTTGAAGCCTTGGAAAAAGAAATAAGAACTTTGATTGTGGATTTGATTATTTAGACGATGATTTGCAACAAGATGAACAAACATTATCATGTCTCCATTGGTCACTTGAATATCCTTGCCACCCGGAAAAAGCTCTTCCTTGATACATACGTTGAAAGTTAATAATGCTGGTGGAAGGCTCTGGTAGCCTTTATTTTTTGTGAATCCAGCATCCACACACTTCAAATATTAAAACGGTGCACATAAAATCAAATTTGGTGCACAAGAATATAGAAGGTGCGTGCAACCCCTCCATAATATTTGATATCTATTAATTTTGATTGGATATACACTTAACCAATTAAAATCTACTGCATACATTTTGAAAACTCACACACTCCACTTATGTTGTCATCACAAAACATTTGGTGTGTTCTTTTTGTTTGGTGTGTTCCTAGAGGTCTGCAAACACTCCTCTACTCATGCAAACAAACAAACTTTAAAAGAGTCATACACATCCCAAAGAAAATGCGCAGCATTAATGGTGAAACATGCAGAGACCATAAAATGGTTTGCATAAATAAGAAACACAGCAGTTGGGAAAATGAACAAGAGTGTGCACAACATAAGTTTACTCGGGAAAGCTCTTTGACAAGCTTGGCAAAAGAATCCTCTAGTTGGGTGGACTCCACAACAACCATACCACTCAATTGACAATCTCACAATCATGTATATTTAAGTACTTATGCTGAAACTCCCAATCCAAAGGTGTACTTCCACTATTGTATGCACATGGCATCACCCTTTTGAAACACACGGCCACTCCATTGTGCGCCCAAGAATTTAAATAAAATGGTGTGCACAAAACCATTAATCATCAAAAACTCTCTAAAAATTCTGCATTAAAAATGCAATCAAAACTACCACAGACAACAACCCGCACATTGGCCATCATCTTCACTACTTCCCCACCAGAGAATCCTTCAATTTTAGCAACAGCCTCACGGAGCACATCCTCTGATATACCCAGACTTCTTAGCTATTTAAACTCAACAATTTCAACATTCAAAAATTTCATAACTATTTCCCCCAAAACTTAACACATCCATTTTGGGAGCAATTGATACTGCAAAATATAAATGGTCTACCTGGCATAATCGATAAAATTATTTTTTTTAAATAATGAGGTAGGTTGGACCCCAGGCGGGTCTGGCCTAAAAAAATTTTGAACTCAAACAACCAGCCCTGAAAATGATCTAAAACAATTGGCGTGTATAATCGGAGTCAATCCGGATAACCAGATACCTTTAAAACTTGAAAATTTAAAACTTCGCCAGTCGCTAAATCTTAGTAAAACACCTCCAGTCACACTATTAAAACACTAATGAAAATTTATCCTTGGAAGCTGAAAGTTGGTGAGTACGAACTTTGTAGTATAGGAAAGCACTTTGTAAAAGGGATTCACCAAAAAATTAACGAGGCAGGAGATTTTAAAAGTTGAAAATGCTTGTTCAAAATTGTTGGCAAACGCAAATTGAAAATCACTGTCGACTGCCTCGGAAGGAGCTAAATGAAAAATATCAAACGATAAGCTGAGGGCGAGCCACTGAATCTAGAAGAAATTTCATATGCAAGGATTGAAACAAAACAACCCTCAACTAGAGCCGATCATCTAGCAAAAAGCTACAAATTTATGAAAAGGATTACTTTACAGAATTATGCTATCCCCACTTTCATCATTATAAAACACCTTTTTGTCTAACTTGGCAATCCGATCAAATGAAAACTTCACAGCCTGAAACATTGGGAAAATGATCACTATCATATGTAAAAAATAAGGCTACAATCAGATTCATCAAACGATCAACTGGCTATCAATTATTAATCTCCAAAGTTGGCCCTCAGAATACCCTGAACTGAAAGACAGTGAAACTGTAGAAATCGGGTTTGGAAATGATCGAGCAAAGTGATCAATCGGATTGGCAGGGACTTGAAAATTTCTAGGAAAGTACACTTTCATGTCTATAGTATGGAACATCCTTCAATTATTTTTGATCTTGAGCTCGAGCACAAATGGCAAGACCCCAAAGTGAGCCACTCAAAAAACTGAACTATGCACTGCTGAAGAAACTTAGCAATCTACAAACTGAATGGCCCTGGCAAACATGTCAAACGGGCACATGGGGGGCTGAAAATTGGCATGAACATTCTTTCTCATGCCTAAAACATGATGCAATAACTATTTCATCATGACCAATCACGAGGCAAAATATGCACTTCCTCAAAGTGGGCTACTTAGTTAAAACTGGATAGAACACAAAATGCAGATTTGTTAAATGTCCTTCAAATGGGCACCCTTAAAACTTGTCTAAACTAGATTTTGGGAGTTGCAACCAACTTCATATGCCAAGTGAAAGGCAAAGAACACATCTCCTAAGCCCCAACCCATGAAAATCAACAGGTCGTTCTTTACATGCACATGAAACTGGGTCTTTTAAACTGTTCTTTGAATCACTGAACCTTGCCTTAGGAAAATTCTCTGATCATGGGATCAAAATTATCTAGATTTTTTAGATTCCCAATAGTGGCTCTGACTGGGGATGTGTGCCCCTTGTGGGCATGCAGAGAAATCATGAATCTTTGGTACAGTAGACCACCCCAAAATTGAAAACCGACTTCTTGCTCTCTCTTCAAAATAGGGAACCTTACTAAAAGAAAGAAACCACACAACTGAAAGCAAGAAACTGTACAATACATATAATATTTACAAATGGGTAACAACCATCAAACTAAAATCACCACTTTCCCCTATCAAAAACTTGATTCTCATTTCCATGGATCAGAGGTAAGCGATACTTATTATTTCTTGCAACTTGATCCAACATGTTGCCCAATATTTTCAGCATATCAAATAACAAATAATCAGCATCCTCCATGTCATTAGGTGATTGGAAGTCACCTCAATACTGAAAATACTGACCATTATGTAACACAAAATTGTCACACTCTTTATCACCACTGACAAGCTAAAAAGGATAATATTCCATCCCCTTTACATGGCTGAAAACAACCCTGACTTGGATTTTAGTTTGCAGAAAGGACTCAATCTCAATCACAACAGCAACTTTCAAACCATCCAAGTCAAAACATAATTGCACAACATTTGAGACTTCTTGTTGATCAAAACTTTTACCATCACTCTCTAAATCTGAAAATGGATCATTAATTAACAATTTATATAACATTTGTAAATCTAAGAATACACATGTAGATTTTTTACTTTCTTCAACATCCTGATCAAAACAAGAACCACTCAAACCAAAATCATCCAAATTTGAATCCATAGCAGCATATGAGTCATCATACTTATCATATATGACACTCTTATATTCCTTGCACTCATATGCATTATAATCTTGCAAAATGTTCAACCTCTGAAAATCAGCTTCTAAGAGGTCTGAGATTTGTTCACTGTTCAGTGTATATGGGATTTCAATTTTATCTCTTTGGTTTCTTGATTGATGCTGAAAACTTCCTTTTTGTTTGGAACAGGGACTGAAAACTCTTGGATCAAATCATTATTGCAACAACTTTCATCTACATCATACTCATCTCTTTTCTGTTTGCACAAATATCTCTTATACTGAGATAATAAGACTGTTCTCTTATGCTGATAAAAGGAGAGGTCTACAAACTTATCAAGAACATCATTAACTATAGACTTTTATTCATCATCTTCATATTCACTTGATTCACTATCAGCATCATAACCTTTATTTGCACAAGGCTTCTCACAAGGAGATCTTATTGTCATATCATCATAATCTGATTTTTGACTCTTTGAAGAACACACTTATGTACCTGAGAATATGTCATAACCCATGTAAAATTTGGAAATATTATAAATGTTGTCCTAATTTTTCAGCTTTGTATATGGAAAGCAATCAGCAACTTCATTTAAATTGAAATCATTCCGAGAGACATCATCATCATGCTGAAATGAAAAAGTGAAAGATGCATTTTCTGATTGGTGACTGATACATGCTTGCTGACTTGTTTCAACATCCTCTAAGAATAGGACATCAACATTCTTTACATCCAAATCTTGGATAAAAGAACACACCTCTGACTGAAATGAACAATCTGGTATAAGTTTTGAAACCTTTCCCAGCTTTTCATTGAATGTCTCAAATTATGGTTTAAACAAATCAAAAGGTAGCCCCTTGCACATGTCCTCCCATTGGCATATGTCTCCTAGACATAGTTGACTATTGTAGGGCAGATTGTCAGCATTGTTAACTTCTTCTTGATGAGAAATTGATTCCACATTATTAACAATATCAAAATCTTCAATATCTTCATCAAACTGGCTGACTTCCATTTCTGGTTCAAGGACAAATTGAGCTACCATGGTTTCATATTTAGGTTCGTAGAAGCCTTCATTTATCTTTGCATCAACAACTTCACATGGTAAATCAATAGCCGAAAACATACAAACTAAATAATTAGTTTCATCATCATTGTTATCTAAAACAAAAGAATTCATTAGTGCTCTAGTCATATCAATCCTTTTACAATCATTTCCAGCACATGGCAATTGTTCATCTTCTTTATAAGGTTGTCCATAAACTATCTCCTTGTCTTCAAGAAGGTCAGAATCACTTTGACTCCTTGAATCCTCTTCTTCACTTTCAGCACCGCTAAAATCTGGCATAACTTCATCACTTGGGGCTTTGTCATCATCTGATGAAAGATCTGCCCCCTCTTCATTTTCAATATTTGATTGCAAACAATAAGTTTTTGCAACCTCAGAACTAGAGGAACTAGTTTCAAATCTGCCTAGTATATAACCCTTATAAATATCTATCTCTGCATAAAGAAAATGTTGGGATCCTTCACTAACCATGTTAACTTTTGCATCAGGGACAGTCATTGTTTGCTGTGAATTCTCTTCATTCACATTCTGTTCAGAAGCATAACCTGGAACATGATCAGTAGGATCGGCAGAAATGGAAACGTTTTGATATTGAGTTTCATTTGTTGATTTACACCTATCCTCTTCGATTTAAACATCATGACAACAAATTCCAGCGGATAAAAACCCTTTGGAAATTTTATATTTCAAATTATTTTCAATGTCCATCACTGTCATTAAAGCCTGATATAGATTATTTGGCTCTTTATTTCTTAAAAAGAAACTCATTTTTCCACTGAATGCACCCAAATAAATCACTAAACAAACATGGTCATTGGGTTTGTAGTCTTTCAGGATATCATGCAATGCCTTGACAAATCTGATATTGAATGGTGGAACCAACGCATCCTTTTCAATTTGAATATCCATCAATTTGTTTAGCAGGATACTCACATCTATTCTCTTAGCAAACTATTCCATGAAAGCTAAATTGAAATCCTCCCATGAAGAAATAGAATTCGCCAACAGTGAATAGAGCCAAACCCTAGCATCATCCTTCAATTTCTGAACCAGCAACTTCATGATAACATCTTCATGACAAATCTTGAAGTCTCCCATCAAATCAGCAAACTCCTGGTAAATGATCACATGTTGAATCTGATTGTTTCCCCTTAAACTCTTTTAAATTCTTCCTAATCTTGGTAGGAATATCATTTGGGAAACCATGTATGTCATCAAAACATAATGGCGCATACCTCTGTCCAAAAATACTTCTACTTGAATCCATTATGGACTGCACCTTCTCTTAATGAGATTTTTAGATTTTTATTAAAAATAACTTATGTAGCCGTAAGGATTATAAATCACACACATTCCTCCAATGATACAACCCAGATTTTTATTTACAAATCCAGAGAAATATGCATACCCTTCATTCTAAAATCCTTTTATGTGGTGACTTTTTCACCCAATAGGATTATACAAATATAAAACATCTAATGAGAAATACCTGGTAAATTCTGATGCTACAATTCTTTCTTTGGCTGGAAACGATGGCAAGTTTCAGAGCTCACTTCAAAGCTCCATCAGATTTCTTTTTTATAGAGCCGCCACCTCCTTGAAGAGGAAAAGTACTTTATCTCAATTTCTGTATACTTCTTCCAGTCAACACAAACTTTACCAAAATTTCAAAAACTATTTATCATAGTCGAATACATTACATCTTTATTCTGAACCTTGCACTGATCAAACATAGGATCTCAAAGTCACCACTCACAACTTGGTGAGATGATTTTAAAACTTTTAAAACTGACTCTTTGCACTTCAATGGAAACCACTGGATAACAAATAAGCTGGCTAGGATTCAAAGCTCTATTCGTACTCGCATTATTTATAACTGATTTATAACATTAGAGATTTCAACTAATTGAAATAAGCAGGTCAGGAGTCCAGCTCAACTTGGAATTTACTCTTGATTACAATCTCTACTCCCCAGCAGAGTCGCTATTTTGTTGGTTCTTCAAAAAAAATTACACTCCATGAGATACCAATATGCTTATGACTGATGTTAAGGAGTGGTTAATTCCAAATGTGGGAAATCTATAAGCAACTGGACCAACTATAGGGACAAGACTGCCCTCTTCACTTCTAGCTCTACAAAACCAAGGTGGGTGTACCTGATCCAACAAGTATAATTTTGTTCCTGACTTGATGCTGGATCTAACAATAGATATTAGTGAGAAAGTACTAAATAACAACCTATTATTCATTGACTCTCCATCACTGGCGTGAAACTAAAAATACACAACATAAAACTAAAAGGGTAGAAAGGATAGAAAGGATTTGATTTAAATTTTGTAGAATACAACATATCCCAACCAAACATGTATCAAGATAAAGTTTACTTGCTTCATATCAGTGCCTTATCCATTGGGAAAATCATCTAGTGCACTGCAGAATATAGAGACTGATTACTATTACTTCACCATAGATCCAAGTCATAAACACAAATACTCAAAACCATACTGCTTACAGAAATCCCTGTGCAAACCCTGTGAACTTGTGCATCATCTAAAGCATATTTTAATTTGATTTCAACTAGAACTGAAGATAAATAACACATGCATAAATAAACTCCATATAAAGAATCAAAACATTCAAAACCCATAAAACTTGACACAGATTGGAGAAAACTGGAACTAAAAACTTGAATTAAGAATGAGGACCTGAGCCTCTGTATACACCTTGCTTGAAGATTCAGAGCCTCTTCACACAATATGCAAATGATCTACAACTTTCTACTCTATTTTGATACAAACTAGACTGAATATGCCTACTCCTTGACTGAAGGTTCAAGATATAAACTTGTGAACCAGAAAACTAGCTGCTTCTGAAAATGGTCTTGGAAATCCTAATATAGGATTGCAACAAGCTAAGGACCATTTAGGGCATTTTTAGGGAAACAAAGTCAACACTAAGACTCTCAAAAATATCCTAGACAAATCTGATTTCAATTACATTTTAGAACAATTTTACAAAATATTTGCATCCTTAACCAAATTTGACCTCAAATTACACAATCCATTACTACTTTCACTAACTTTGTCGAATCTGATTTTTAGCACCGCCATTGGAAATCTCATTTCACGCTGATTTTGAAAACATATAATACTTGCATATTTGGATAAAAATAAAGCCCTCAAACATTATTTTCTGTGAACAGCCTGTATTAATTAAATTTTTTGATTTTTTGATATAGTCCCAACTTCACAAATTCAAATTTAAACTTTATGCAGACATTTGAAATTTTGAGGTGGGCCCACATGCCACTTGGCATCACCTAATTCATTCGATGATCCACTTCATCGCCCAACTGTACCTATGAACACCTCTCTACCACATGGCACTTTGTGATTCACCTAAACTGCTGACTGGGTGTCAATCTGCAACCTCACCCACCAGCTCACTAGATCACACTTGTTGTCTCATCACTAAAGCACCAACATAACTCACGTGCATCTCTTCATCATGCTTTAACAACCACCATTGGATCAGCATGCATCCCAAGGCAACTGACCAATCCATCTGGGCACTCTGATATATCATCCCACCACGTCACCGGGCTGACAGGTGTCGTGTTTTTGCTGAAGTGCAAGTGTAAACTTTGGGCATCTTTATCTTAATGCATCACTGATGACCATCAGATCTAGGCACATATCTCAAGGAAGTCAAGCTGCATATCAACACACATTTTGTCAAAATACTCTACGTCACATATGGGGCCCGCAATCCATGTCATCTATCCAACTCAGTGCCTTGGTCCACGCACACATGTGAGAAGGCCCTCCAACTGGGCATCCATACTTGAACACATTATAGTTGAGTGTTTTGGTATTTAAATAGCTTGAAATCACTCTGTACTGCCAATGTGGGACTAAGTTCTCTTTACAATATAATATTACCTGTCAAAAATTTACTTGGCATCCGCGCCCAGATGGGCCCACCAAATCCAGCCAGCTGCACACATGCCCCTCTCTCTCTTTTCTCTTTACCATGCATTGTGGCATTGTTTATTATAAAGATATGAGGCCTGCGTAACACGGCAAATGTGGGATATATGCCCTGCGCATAATGCAATCCCTGCAACTGGCGACTCAATTCCCTACACACGCACCATCCCCATGTGTTCAACCTTTGCAATATCAATGCACAACCTTGGGACCTTGCAGAGAAACCCCTAAATGGTGCGTACAGTATCATGGAAAAATATACACACCCCAAGAAGGGAATGTGTAGCCCACACAATGCAGCCAGGAATCCTTATACATTTCCCAGCTGGCATGCTCATTCTTCTTTTAAACAAGCTTACAACCTAAAATCACAATGCATCCCTCAAAGAAGACACGTCCAACAAACAAAAGAAAGAGGATGTGCACCCAGTTTCCTTTAGTGCGTGAGCAGCACCATGATCTTTGGAAATGTGAATGCAACATACTCCTCCATCTCAAAAACTCATCGTGCTTACACAATCTCATTTTTCTGTTTACTCTTTCATATACGAGCCAGCCATCCATTCATTGAACCTAATGTAAGAAATTGAAGCTCATGCTCATTAAACATGCTTATCCAATCAGATTGTATAAGCTGTTTGAAACCTTGGAAAAAGAAATAAGAACATTGATTGCAGATTTGATTATTCAAACGATGATTTGCAACAAGATGAACAAACATTATCATGTCTCCATTGGTCACTTGAATATCCTTGCTACCCGACAAAAGCTCCTCCTTGATACATGCGTTGAAAGTTAATAATGTTGGTGGAAGGCTCTAGCAGCCTTTATTTTTTGTGAATCCAGCATCCACGAACTTCAAATATTAAAACAGTGCACATAAAATCAAATTTGGTGCACAAGAATATAGAAGGTGCGTGCAGCCCCTCCATAATTTTTGATATCTATTAATTCTGATTGGATATACACTTAACCAATTAAAATTTGTTGCATACATTTTGAAAACTCACACACTCCACTTATGTTGTCATCACAAAACATTTGGTGTGTTCTTTTTGTTTGGTGCGTTCCTGGAGGTCTGCAAACACTCCTCTACTCATGCAAATAAACAAACTTTAAAAGAGACATACACATCCCAAAGAATATGCGCAACATCAATGATGAAACATGTAGAGACCATAAAATGGTGTGCATAAATAAGAAACACAGCAGTTGGGAAAATGAACAAGAGTGTGCACAACATAAGTTTACTCGGGAAAGCTCTTTGGCAAGCTTGGCAAAAGAATCCTCTAGTTGGGTGGACTCCACAACAACCATACCACTCAATTGACAATCTCACAATCATGTATATTTAAGTACTTATGCTGAAACTCCCAATCCAAAGGTGTACTTCCACTATTGTATGCACATGGCATCACCCTTTTGAAACGCACAACCGCTCCATTGTGCACCCAAGAATTTCAATAAAATGGTGTGCACAAAACTAGTAATCATCAAAAACTCTCTAAAAAGTCTGCATTAAAAATGCAATCAAAACTACCACAGACAACAACCTGCACATTGGCCATCATCTTCACTACTTCCCCACTGGAGAATCCTTCAATTTTAGCAACAACCTCATGGAGCACATCCTCTAATATACCCAGACTTCTTAGCTATTTAAACTCAATAATTTCAACATTCAAACATTTCATAATTGTTTCCCCCAAAACTTGACACATCCATTCTGGGAGCAATTGATAGTGCAAAATATAAATGGCTTGCCTGGCATAATCGATAAAATTATTATTTTTAAATAATGAGGCAGGTTGGACCCCAGGCGGGTCCGGCCTAAAAAAATTTTGAACTCAAACAACCAACCCTAAAAATGATCTAGAACAACTGGCGTGTATAACCGGATTCAATCCGAATAACCATAAACCTTTAAAACTTCAAAATTTAAAACTTTGCCAATCGCCAAATCTTAGTAAAACACCTCCAGTCACACTATTAAAACACTGATGAAAATTTATCCTTGGAAGCTGAAAGTTGGCAAGTACGAACTTTGTAGTATAGGAAAGCACTCTGTAAAAGGGATTCACCAAAAAATTAACGAGGCGGGATATTTTAAAAGTTGAAAATGCCTGTTCAAAATTGCCAACAAACGCAAATTGAAAATCACTGTCGACTGCCTCGAAAGGAGCTGAATGAAAAATATCAAACGATAAGCTGAGGGCAAGCCACTGAATCTGGAAGAAATTTCATATGCAAGGATCAAAACAAAGCAACCCTCAACTCAAGATGAGCATCTGGAAAAAAGCTACAAATTTATGAAAATGATTACTTTACAGAATTATGCTATCCGCACTTTCATCATTATAAAACACCTTTTTGTCTGACCTGGCAATACGATCAAATGAAAACTTCACGGCCTAAAACCATGGAAAAATGATCACTATCATATGTACAAAATAAGGCTACAATCAGATTCATCGAATGATCAACTGGCTATCAATTATTAATCTCCAAAGTTGGCCCTCAGAATACCCTGAACTGAAAGACAGTGAAACTGTAGAAATCGGGTTTGGAAATGATCGAGCAAAGTGATCAATCGGATTGGCAGGGACTTGAAAATTTTCAGGCAAGTACACTTTCATGTCTATAGTATGGAACATCCTTCAATTATGTTTGATCTCGAGCTCGAGCGCAAATGGAAAGACCCCAAGTGAGCCACTCAGAAAACCAAACTATGCACTGCTGAAGAAACTTAGCAATCTGCAAACTGAATGGCCCTGGAAAACATGTCAAACGGGCATGTGGGGGGCTGAAAATTGGAATGAACATTCTTTCTCATGCCTACAACATGATGCAACAACTATTTCATCATGACCAATCACGAGGCAAAATATGCACTTCCTCAAATTGGGCTACTTAGTTAAAACTAGATAGAACACAAAATGCAAATTTGTTAAATTTCCTTCAAATGGGTACCCTCAAAACTTGTCCGAACTGGATTCTGGGAGTTGCAACCAACTTCATATGCCAAGTGAAAGGCAAAGAACACATCTCCTAAGCCCCATCCCATGAAAATCAACAGGCCCTTCTTTACATGCACTTGAAACTGGGTCTTTTAAACTGTTCTTTGAATCACTGAACCTTGCCTTAGGAAAATTCTCTAATCATGGGATCAAAATTATCTAGATTTTTCAAACTCCCAACAGCCCTGCTTGCTACTCCTAAATCTATCTTCTCAATAGTAAAGTCCTCAACAGATGCTTCAGAAACATGTTTGTCAGACTTCACTATTGGTCGTTCTACTGTCCACTTCCCAGTTTTCTCATCCACCTCTATCATTGTCTCCATCTTAATTCTTTTGGGCTTCATTGTGGTTCCCAAGAACTTACTTACCATGTCCTCTACCGAAAGAGTTATCGGTAGGACATTCTGTTTCCTGTTGATAGAGCTTCCTAGCTAACTAAGAGTGGGAGATGGAGTCTGCAAATTATCACTCACCATGGTTACTGAGGGTTTTCCAGAATCTGGTTGACTGCTTTTTGGAGTCAGTGAATCTTCTCCTAGGCTATCTGAACCAACTTGCTCTGACATATGAGTATCCATGGGATCGAGATCAATGACCTCTTTATCATCAACCAGCTTATCATTTTCTTTACTAACTCTGCCCCTTAAGGTCCTTCTTACTGGTGAAGAGCAAGGAGAGGCTTGTTTCACAAGATCAGCTGAAGACTTCTTTTTATTTCTAGTTTTGGAGGTACCTACAAGGGAAAAAAATTTGTCAACATAATCAATAGGTTTGACAACAGAATCACCATGTGCTGCTCTTCTTGGGTTATGTCTTCTTAAAACAGGAGGCTTCTTACTATTGACCCATTTCTCAGTTCTCTTAATCACATTAAGAGTCTTGATTATTATTCTCTCTCTCTCATCAATACCCCAATATATTTCAGGAAGTGGTGTACCCCTAACTCTAGTTTCAAACTACTCATGAATTACCTCTGCACCATCATCTTCATCTATTGTTGTGTTGTCGATCTGAATATTTAGGGTAACAATTTGTCCTAAGGTAAACCTAGACCAGGTCCTTCTCCTCACTTCAAAATCATCTGCACAATCCTCCCATTAATCCTCTATTTGGGGAATGTGTTGGAATTCAGAGGGCAAGTTGAAATGTTGAGTAGCATATCCCCTACTATCAAAATCTTTTCTGAGTGCAAACATTTTCAAATTCAATTTGCTTAATTCATGCTCTAGATTTAGGGCATCTAAAGAAGTTTTACAAGTATAATACCCTAATTCAACTGGGAAGCTGGACTTTGCTCTGCCCTTCCTTTCCTTGACTCCTTTCTACACATATACCAATTGACAAGCCACTTTTGCAATGATCAAATGTCAAAAGCATATCTAGGCAATTTGAATGGCTCCCCTTCAAAACCACCCACTCTGAGATATGTGAACCTTCTGAATTGAATGAAGAAACTTCCATAAGTATTGACAAAGGTTTTTGCCTCTTCTAACATTCTTTGCTCAGTGTTCCCTTGCAGTTCATATGTCAACTTCCCAAAGAAAACCCCATTGACTTTTAGAAAATAATCAACATGATATTATTTTTACAGGTGAGGGTAGTAATCGTAGACTTTCATATTTGGGAGGGGCTATTCATGGAAAAGGCCTTTCCACTCTCTGGTACAAGCTAAAATGTAGAACAAGTAAGAGGACATATGAAAGCTACTTCCAGTTGGAAAATTTTCCAACTGATGATTGAGTTCATCGACAATGGTTTCAGCCTAGTGGATATATTTTTCCCCTCCGAGAGTGACCTGGATATAGAAGTACATCCAGTCATGCCAATAGTATGCATGTTGGTTTCCTTTAATTCTATTGAGCAGTATAACCAGATCAGCTACCTCGAGCTTGAAATGATCTACAATTAGTGGCTTTGGGAGCCTGGACCCTCCTTTTTGGGCTTTAAGCAACTAGTATTGGGCTATTTCATTTCAATAGACTTGTCTCTCAGTGGTGAAGACTAATTGAGATGAGGGGATATTTCACCCTTCATATGGGTCTCTTTCTAGAATTCCTATGGCCTTTTGAATGACATCTCTACTTATGTATATCAGTGGACTCCCATCAACCTTCTTGATACACTTCTCAAAACTATATCTTTTTGCACAATCGATAACCAACTCTCGACAAGAGGCTACTATAGGGAAAGCAGCTGCATCAGCCAAACCACTCTAAATGGATTTTTCTAACATGGAACCTAGAATGGGTTCTTTCACTCGATTCATAATGTCTTCTAAGGCTCTGGTTTTAATCAGGGTGTCTTCACAGTCAGGTAGGGAACAAATCAAAGGGGAGGTGTTTCCAAAATTTGGGACTAGATTCTTCATTTTGACTCACAAACTAGGAAAGAACAAGAAGACACAGTAGCCTAAAAGGAATTTGAATTTGACAAAGTAACAAGGTGTAACTGAAACAAGGGGCCGAAAATAGAGACTCACCTGGTTTTTTTTGTGATCAACTAAGTTCTATGAGGAAAAGGTACCTTATTCCATGCTGGCTGCATGAGACGTCTCGAACACTATGAACAGAATGGGCTAAGCTTACCAATTTATCATAAAACAGGTCACAAAATCCTGAGAGATTTGTAATAATGGAAAAATTATGTCCCATGAGGTTCAATTAATGATCACCGGGTAACTCGCACCACTTTAAGCATTGATTAATGTACTTTCCCAGATCGAAGTAACATCAAAATGTCACTTCAATTAATTACAACATCCTCGCCACGTACATAAATCATAATCAATTACCAGCTGTCCTTTATGTCAAATCACAACTTTCCACTTTTGCAAATTATGAACCTATGTTGAACCTTGATCCTTGAATTGCAAGAGTTCATAGTTCAAGTTCAATGTGAAGATAGAAGGACTACCCTTCAGCATGATTAATAAAATAAAGGAAAACACAAGCGACAAGAAAGAGAAGATAAAATAAAGGAAGCATTTGCAAAAAGATAACATCCGTTGAACTTTGAATCTTGAACTACGAGAGTTAAAGTTTCACGGTTCATTGGATGAGTGCGCTCTGCAAAAACAACATGTTGCTAAGCTTGAAAATGAAGAGAGACAATCATGCCAAAGGGTGTTATTGAACATTGAACATTGAACTACTAGAGTTCAACCGACAAGGTGTTTCTGCAAGGAAATGAAATTTTGAGTGAGACACACCTTTAAAGATTATGGGATGATTTTGGGAAAATTAGAGTCTGAGAAAATTACACAAAATCTATTGATAACAAATGCAACTAAATAAATAATTATAATGATTCCTAAATGACATAAATGAATAATTTATACTATCATGAATGTAATGTCTACATGATAATGTAAATGAGGTGCAAATGTTTTTGATAATGTCCAATATAATCAATCTAATAATAACAAGATGTTTGATTCTACAAGACTTGTTAGAAAAAAAGAAGGAAAACATAGGCTAGAAGAATGGATAAAAACCCATAAAAAGAAGCACCTTATGAAATACCAAGAATAGATCTTCATTGAATGATATGATTAACAACGAAAAATGCAACTATAAATGTAATGATTATAAATGAACTTAATGAAAATATTCCACAACTACTGAAGACATCTTGTATCATATCATGATTTTATCATCATTGAGCTCAATGTTTCAAGAAATACAAACATAATGGTATATTTTAACCATGATTAATTGAGAATTTATTGCATGGATTTTAATATAGAAAGTTTGAAAAGCATCTAAACCAAGATGACCTGAGTGTCACTTGCATGAATTAACAAACAAAGAATGTTCTCCCCTCCACCTTAATAAATATATTTGGATTCAAAGTATGATTGGTGTATCACAACAGAAGTTATTGTGTTGTAATTAGATACTTGATAGGTATGTGAAGGCTCTTATCATAGACACCCCATAATAGCTATTCCTGAAACTTCATTGGAAAACACCCCACAAATATCAATCAAAATAAAAGTATCATACTTCCATCCTAGATATTCTAATCAATGACATATTGGAGTGATACACTCATAATAAAGACATCCTTGGATAATATAAGAAATATGATATAAATGAAAAAAAACCTAAATGCATGACTTTTTAACAATCACTCACATTCCTTAAAAAGTGGAATCTTTATTGGTTTTTCCCTCTTTCTTGATAGGATTTTGTCAGTCAATGGAGCTTTATGTATTCTAATGATCTGGCTAAAGAATTTTGGAAACTTGTTCCTCCTCATTTCTGTTGGTGCATCTGGAAGGAAAGAAATAACATAATTTTTAGGGAGAAATTTTCCAAACTTGAAGTTGTTGGTAATCACATATGTCGAGGGCTGGAGGAAAACTTTATCAGTTCTATTAACATCAATAATCAAAAGATTAAGGTCCAAATTTCTAAAGAGGATGTCAAAAAATAGAATTTTCCTCATTCTAAATCCTAGCCCAATCATCCAAGATCTGGTGTTATTTGGATGGTTCCTCTGAATGGTTGGATCAAATCTAACTTTCACAGGGTGTCAAAAGGAAATTCAGGTGTTTCAGGTGGTGGAGGAATATTAAGAGATTGGAATAGTAACTATGTTCGAGCTATAGCTACCCCTCTGGGAATGCAATCAAATCATAGAGCTGAAGCAATGGCTGCCCTTAATGTTATGTTACTGGTGGAAGAAAGTGGTTATTAAAAAGTCTGGCTGGAAGGAGACTCCCTTAATATAATATCAAAGGTATAAGAAAATCTTCATGGACCATTGAGCACATCATTGATAAAATAAAACATATAAGCATACGACTTGAGTCTTTTTATGTTACCCACAACTACCAAGAAACTAACCAGGTGGCGAATGGATTGGCTAACCTTGGGGTTAGAAGTGATGTCATACACAAATGGTATGGATTCTCTAATATCAATGATGAGATTAATTCATGTATTAATTATGACATAATTAATCAAAAGGAAGGATTTATATTTAATGATTATACAACATGATTTAATTCTGAACCGGAGTGATTTGAAGGTGATGTGTCAATTTGTGAAGTTACTAAATTTAATGATCACACATCATAATTTAACTTTAAACCAGAGTTCTTTGAAGGTGAAGTGCCAAGTTGTGATTAATTTATGTCATATCTCTCTAACTTCGCATGCTTTCTGGGTTATTAAAAAAGAGCTCTTGTGTAATCTTTATTGTTCAAAGTTGTTTGTTTTTAGTTTGAGCGGCTGGAGAAAACAAGTTCTTGAAATAGAGTTGATTATTTTCTCTAAGTCTTACTTTAAGAAGGAAAATTTTAATATGGGTGGGGATCTTAAGAGGGAGGAACCATTGGAATGCAAGTGGATCCAAGAAAAAGAAGTTTGGAGGTAGCTTAAGAAGGGCAAAGTGCACCATTACCTAAAACGGTTGCATGGCAATGACAAAGATATCTCCAAAGATTTTGTGACAAGTTGGAAAAAAGGAAAGGTTAACTTAGCGGGGAAATATTTCACTCTCACCTTGGAGCTTCTGGCGGAGATTACTGGTCTTCCTCTCAAGGGCATGCACTTTTGTTAGGAATAGTCCCAAGAGATAACTGAGAGGGGGGGTGAATTAGCTATCTAAAAGATTCAATTCTTTATCCAATTAAGTATAGAATAACATTAAGCACATACACAATAAGATAACACTTAACACAACACCACAATTTTGGTTACGGGGAAACCCAAATAGGTAAAAACCCCAATGGGAATTAGTACCCACTATAAACTGCACTAGAGTATAATGATCCCTGTTAGAATATCTTACAACCCTATTAGGAGTTGATCTTTACAATGCATGAAGCATAGTGACCTGGTCAAGGGTCAGACCTTGTTAGGACTCTTTTATAAGTAACCTTGTTAAAGGTGAGGACACACTGCCTAGGAGTACACTGCTCAAATGGTGAAGGCTGCAACCTTTTGCACAATAGATACACACTATATCTGTATCTTGGTGAACTAGGAAATAGACCTATTTTCTTGATCAGTTCCACTAAATAGCATATACTCTCTACTTCTTCACATAGATCTTCAACTGATGATTGATTCAACTAAGTTGGCTCAATACATTGGCATCTTCTACTCTGCTCTCTCAATCACACTTAGCGATCACAACTGACCGGCTATAAATATCCTTCTCCAAATGATATAATCAAGTCACCCTATTATAACCTTCTTGAAATCATATTAGAGAAACAATACAACTCTCCAACAACATCTCCAATGGCTAAACCAAGCACGCAACAGAAAAAGGACTACGCAACTCAATATGAGTAGACGCGTCGCTTCACACTGTTGGCTCCATAAAATTAACTAAAACTTTACTTACAAGCTGAAATACATTATGTGCTCTTAACCCAACATTCTTAACTCATAACCAAACATGCACACCATAATGATAGGTGCAACTACTGAAACAATATAAACATTGTCGGCTCCAACAAACAATCTCAAGAAACTGTAACTGGCAAATAGAAACATCATAACTTAACTTCAACTACACAACTAACTCTACATTCATGAACATAGCTTCACAAACATGTCTACAACACAATTATAAATGTGCAAGGCTCCATCATAACCATACTGTGAATCTCATACCGAACTCTGTCTGTAACACTGTCAGGAACACTACTGTTACAAACAACTACACAACTATCTATACTTAGAATCAACCTCTACATCTATGATATCATGATGATAACATATCCATACAAAATATACTCAAGGCTCTCTGCATAGAACTACAACACACGTTGCTTACCATATGTTTTCATCAATGACAAACATACAGTCAACATTGGCTTGCTGGCAAGCCTCCAACAATCTCCCCCTTTGGCATTGATGGCAACATATGAGATGAAAAACATCACCAATCCAAAAGTACAATAATATTATAACATTCTCCATTTCCTCAACAAAAACTCTCTCAAAAATGATTTCTCCATCTACTGCTAAATGCTCTGAATATCTGTTGCTACATTATCTAGCTATATACTCCCCCTTACTACATACTCCTCCTTAGAATAGATCAACTACTTTTTCATGACTATATATATACTCCCCCTTTGACATCAATATCAAAGGGTGCCAAAAACAAATAAGCATAGGTACTACTCTTGAAGTAGAGTAGTCAACCATTCATCAGTCACTAAGGACTGATGCACTACTACAAACTCTAATCAAATCTAGGGAAGGGAATTACTCCCAGCTTCTCCCTAAGATACTCAAATGTATCCTTCAGCAAAGGCTTTGTAAATATGTTTGCTAACTATTCTTTAGTACTCACATAATCTAATTTTACTTCTTTCTCTACAACTTTCTCTCTTAGGAAGTGATATTTTATCTCAATATGTTTTGTCTTTGCATGCATCATAGGGTTCTTTGACATATTGATAGTGCTAGTGTTATCACAATGAATAACAATATGATAATCAATCTAGATTCCAAAATATTTTATCATCTTCTTAATCCAAAAATTGTAGAACAATTTAATTTTGTTGCTACATACTCTACTTCTGTTGTTGACTGAGAAATATAATTTTGCTTCTTGCTTGTCCAAGTAACTAGTCTATCTCCAAGAAATATTTCTCCTCCTGAGGTGCTCTTTCTATCATCAATGCAACCTACCCAATTTGCATCTGTATACACATGAAGTTCTACATTCTCCAAGTTCGGATACCATTAACCATAGTCTATAGTTCCTTTCAAATATATGAATATCCTCTTTACTACCATATGATGACTTTTTTTAGGTTCAGCTACAAATCTTCCAACAATACCAACTTCATTAGAAATATCTGGTCTAGATTGAGTAAGATAAATGAGTTTACCAATGATAGACTTATATAGAGTCTTGTCAACTGATGTAGTAGAGTCATCATCTTTTGAAAGCTTGCTTCCTATTATCATGGGGGTGCTTACTAGCTTGCAATCATCCATCTTGAATTTCTTCAATATCTCTTTCACATATTTAGACTGATTAAAGAACATGCCTTTATCTGTCTGCATCACATTTAATCCCAAAAAGTACGTGATAGGTCTGATCATGCTCATTTCAAATTCACTCTGCATCTCTTTAGCAAATTATGCACTAAGCTTGTCGTTACCACCAAAAATAATGTCATCAACAAAAATAGAAACTAGTAATAGTCCTTCAGGTGTCTCTCTTATGAATAAGTTACATTATGTTGCTCCTTTCTTGAATCCAATCTTTGTCAAGTAACCATCTATTATTTCATACCATGCTCTAGGGGCTTGCTTAAGTCCATAGAGGGCTTTCTTTGGTCTGCATACCATGTCTGGTTTGTCTAATAAACTGAATCCTCCAAGCTGCTCTATGTATACTTTTTCCTTCAAATCTCTATTCAGGAATGTTGAATTGACATCCATATGATATACCTTAAAGTCTTTTAATGTTTCATAGGCTAGAAATAACTTTATGGCTTCCAATATTTTACAGGGGAAAATTTATCAGAGTAATCAATTCCTTCTCTTTGCGCATATCCTTTACATACTAGTCTTGCTTTATTTCTTACTATTTTACCATCTTCATTCATCTTGTTTCTGAATATCCACTTGGTTCTAATCACATTGTTGTCACTAGGACTAGGGACCAATTCCCATGTATCATCATTAACTACCTGATCTAATTATTCTTTCATTTCTTCATGTCAATCTGAATTATTACAAGCATCTTCAACATTTAAGGGTTCAATTTGTGAAAGTAAACATACCGCTTCATCAATTGTTGAACTTTTTGCTTTTGATCTTGTCATGACTTTGTTGTTCTGATCTCCAATGATATTTTCTTTTGAATGGTATCTAGATGTGAATTTCAGAACATTAGGTGTGACTCTCTCATATGTCTTTTGTGATTCTTCTTCACTTGTTTCAGGATCATTGAATAATACATCAATGTTGTCAAACATTTCTTCAACAACTGCTTCTCTACTGATAGGTCTAGGTTCATCTTCATTGCTTCTTGCATCAAACTTGCCAACATCAACATCTCTCTTGATGTAGCACATGTTTCCAAATATTTTGAATTATTTTTCTGTAGGTACATTTCCAAACCATAGCTAATAAGGTTTCTTGTATGCGCCTAGCCTTAATTGAGTTCTATTGATAGTATAGACTGTTGTATTGATTGCATCTCTCCAATAGGTGTGAGAAACTTTTCCTTCAATCATGATAGTGCATGTTGTGTCAAGTATGATCTTATTTCTCCTTTCTACAATTCCATTCTACTAAGGGGTTCTAGGTGCACTTAGCTATCTTTTTATCACATGTTCTTTGCAATACTTGTAAAATCTATCAGAGGTGAATTTTCCTCCTCTATCTGATCTCAAACATTTAATCTTTAATCCTGGCTCATTTTCAACTTTAGCTTTGAATATCTTGAACTTCTCAAATGCTTCAAATTTATCTCTTAAGAATGCAACCCGCATCATTCTAGAATAATCATCAACAAACAAAATAAAGTACCTTTCACCATAGTATGATCTTGTTTTAGTTGGTCCACATAAGTCTATATGCACTAGATCCAATTGTTTTTCTTTTGAGTTGTGTTTGCTTCTGAATGTGTTCTTTACATGCTTTCCCATCACACATTCCCTACATATTCTATCAACTAGTTTTTCAATACTAGGGAGGTCTCTTATTTCTTTTGCATTGCTTATCTTTACTATATTGTCAAAATTGATGTGACTTAGTCTTTTGTGCCATAACCAACTATCATCTACTTTTACAACAAAACAACTTGCCTCTAAATTAAGCTAAAAAACATTACCTTTTGTCTTTGAACTTGATGCAATCATTACTCCTTCTTTGTTATTTATTATGCACTTATTGTTTTTGAATTCCAACTGATATCCTTTGTCAAGAAACTGTCCAACACTTAGTAAGTTATGCTACAAACCATCAACATATAGAACATCATCAGTGTTATTCTTTCCATCCAAAGTGATGGCTCCTCTACCTATGATAGTCTTAGGAGTGTTGTCTCCAAATCTAACCATGTTGCTTGTGTACTTATCTAGATGTAAAAATCTATCTTTGTCTCCTATCATGTGATGTGAACATCCGTTGTCAATGATCCAGTATGTCCTGATGTCTGCTTGTGAAATCAATGCTAGCTCTTGTGCTTTCTTTTCATCTTCAATATCCATTTCATCAAAAAAAATTTCCATGTCTTCAATTACAATAAATCCAATTTCATCTTCTCCTAAGTCTTCATCTAATACTCCATCTTTAGCATAGTATCATTCTTTTGTATACTTAGGCTTGAAATTAGTTTTGTACTTCTTGACTCTTGTAGGACACTTAGATGCAAAATGACCAATCTTGTTACATGAAAAACATTTGAATGATAACTGACCTTAATATTTTCATTTTCCTTTTCTTTCTTTCATAGCAATCATAGTAATTAATTCATCTAGTTCTTTATCATCATCTTCATTATCAAAATTACCAGAAGCATTCAAAGATTTCTTACCATGGACTGAGGCTTTGAATGTTGTTTCACTTTTAGGCTTTGTCTTCAATCTTGATATCTTGAATGCTGAAATTTTTTTGATTAAGGTCTCTCTTTTGAAGTCTTTTGAAAACTACATAGTCTCATCTAGGATGTTTATCTTGCTCTCATATTTTGATGTCAGAGTAGTCATCAACTTATCCATTATGTCTTCTTCCAAAATTTCTCCACCATTGTTCCTGATTCCTGCAACTGCCTCATTAATTATTTGATTGTAGGCTCTAATGTTCTCTTCAGGTAGCATCTCCAAAGTATTGTATCTTTTCTTCCATGTTTTTTGTGTGCATTCTTGTCTTGGATATCTCCTTCAAACATGTCTTCTAGATACTTCCATATTTTGTAGGCTTTATCTACTTTCTTGATCTCTAAAAACTCACTGTCATATAAGGCACTGATAAGGGCTTCTTTGGAAATTGCATTTTGAGTGAACATTTCCTTTTGCTTAATATTTGCATCATCTTTTGCAAGATCTTTTAGAGAGGGAATTTGAACATCTTGAGTAGCTGCTTCAAAAATCTCAAAATCAATGCAATGTAAATGTGTTATCATTTTGTTCTTCTAGTCTAGATAATTCTCTCCATCAAACTTAGGACTTTCTTTTCTAAAGAACACCATCTAATCAACCTCAAGTTGTTAAAATTCTCTCTGAGGCACTTGGCTTTGATATCAATTATTATGAAAAGTCCCAAGAGATAACTGAGAGGGGGGGTGAATCAGTTATCTACAAGATTCAATTCTTTATCCAATTAAGTATAGAATAACATTAAGCACATACACAATAAGATAACACTTAACACAACACCACAATTTTGGTTATGGGGAAACCCAAATAGGTAAAAACCCTGGTGGGAATTACTACCCACTATAAATTGCACTAGAGTATAATTATCCCTATTATAAGATCTTACAACCCTATTAGGAGTTGATCTTTATAATGCATGAAGCATAGTGACCTATTCAAGGGTCAGACCCTATTAGGAGTCTTTTATAAGTAACTTTGTTAAAGGTGAGGACACACTGTCTAGGAGCACACTGCTCAAATGGTGAAGGTTGTAACCTTTTGCACAATAGATACACACTATAACTGGATCTTGGTAAACTAGGAAATAGACATGTTATCTTGATTAGTTCCAATGAATAGCATATACTCTCTACTTCTTCACATAGATCTTCAACTGATGATTGATTCAACTAAGCTGGCTCAATACATTCGCATCTTCTACTCTGCTCTCTTAATCACATTTAGCGATCACAACTGACCGGCTATAAGTATCCTTCTCCAAATGATATAATCAATTCAGCCTATTAGAACCTTCTTGAAATCATATTATAGAAACAATGAAACTCTCCAACAACATCTCCAATGGATGAACCAAGCATGCAACACAAAAAGGATTGTGCAACTCAATATGAGTAGACGCGTCACTTCACACTGTTGGCTCCATCAAATTAACTAAAACTTTACTTACAAGCTGAAATATGTTATGCTCTCTTAACCAAACATTCTTAACTCATAACCAAACACAAAACCAAACACGCATACCATAATGATAGGCACAACTACTGAAACAATATAAACACTATCAGCTCCAACAAACAATCTCAGGAAACTGTAACTGGAAAATAGAAACATCATAACTTAACTTCAACTGCACAACTAACTATGCATCCATGAACATAGCTTCACAAACATTTCTACAACATAATTATAAACATGCAAGGCGCCATCATAACCATACTATGAATCTCATACCGAACTCTGCCTGTAACACTGTCAGGAACACTACTGTTACAAACAACTACATAATTGGTTGTACTCAGAATCAACCTCTGCATCTATGATATCATGATGATAACATATCCATACAACATATGCTCAAGGCTCTCTACATAGAACTATAACACACACTTCTTACCATATGTTGCCATCAATGACAAACATACAGTCAACATTGGCTTGTTGGCAAGTCTCCAACAACTTTTTGAAAGAATAAAAGGTGGGCAATAAGGCATACAAAGACTTCCCTAAGACTGATGAAGAATGTGCCCTTCTGGTGAAAGGTAAATATGATTATGTTAATATAGATAACATCAAGATCATTTGGGGTTTGGTTATCAGAGTGATTATGGAATGTTTCACTCTCGAGGATAGATATTCCAAAGTCTATAATTATTATTTTGTGTTGGTTAATCACTTTAGGCATGAAATTAGAGTCTCCCATTTTTCTTGCTTAGTTCCCTTAACTAGAGCATTGTTGATCATAGGGTGATGGATTCCCCTATATTGCATGAGGGCCTCATTTTTCTCATTTTTGAGTATGCCATGGATCATATCCCTAAACTGATTCCTAAACAGGTTGCCAGCAAAAAAGGAAGAACCTTGTTGCATCTTCTTATAGGAAGAAAGCCTCTTCAAAAAAAGAATCCCTATAAATCCCTATCAAAAATGTTGTCCCTTCAATTCTCGACATGGTTGAAGGTATGAAATCTGAGGATGACTAGGAGGAAGGGAAGGAGTCTTGGGAGAATGCTAAAAATGTGAAAGAGGAAGAAGGTAACAGGGACATCTCTGGGAAGGATAAAGCTACTATCTCTGATTCTATCATAGAAAAGGAAGCTATAAGTAACCCTAGGACTGATATTACCAAGACCTGGTTAAGGTGAGCCCTAAGGATGTTTCTAATAAAATCAATGAGATTATGGAAGTTTATTTTGATATTGATCAATAGAATCCAAGTGATACTTTGGAGGCCAACAACAATGTCAATGATGATGAAAAGATGAAGAGTGTTGAGAATAGTCTTAAGTAAAATATCGATAACATTGAGAAAGCTGAAGATTATAAAAATGAAGAGGATAAGGTAGAGAATCAGGATGTTAACTACAATGATGAAGTTGTCAACTATGAAGAAAATGAATACTGTAAGGAAATTACTACTAATACTATAGAGGAATACATCAATAATGAGGATTTGAGGACTATGGAAGAGGAAATTCATGTCAATACCAAAATTCTTGATTTTGATAAGGAAGTTGATAATGAAGATGAGGAATTCAAGGTTAGCTCTTCCCCCCTTGAAAGCCCAAGGAATAACACTGATGATAATGAAGGAGACACCCATGATCAAAGAATCCTTGAGGAAGATCTGTGGGATAGGGATTTCAAGGTGAAGAGAACCATCAACATTACTATATTGTAGGCAGCTAGAAACAAAGCCATGTATGGATACAACATTGACAAATAGACCCAAAATGATATCCAAGAGCTACAAAATAGATGGAAAAATTTGGAAGCCAGGAATGCCTTGTTGGAGGAAATCATTGACAAAATACAAAATGATGTTGAAATGTACAAAAAGGGTAAGGATGTTTTTGAGAAGTGTTAGTAAACAGATTGTTCTTTTTAGATTTAACTCTTTATTTGCCCAAAATATCCTTAAGAAACAATGTGAATACAAATAGTTGGAAAGTTGTTTACTATTTAACTAACTTCCCTCTAAATTTTAACAGGTACAGCTCCCTTGTGTAAGATATGCAATGAATTTTGTTTTTTCTAAATCCTAATGGGGGTATGTTCTTAATCAGAGAACAGCAGAAGTAATCAAATTAGCCCTCGATGAGAAACTAATCCAAGCAGTGAATTTGATTTCTAAATTCTAACCAACTTCATGATTTCACAGTGCTTATGAATTCACACCAGCAGTGATACATCAATGAACTCTACTTGAATCAATGAAATGCAGTAAAACAACATGGATGAATCTAATCTAAATAGGACATATATGTATTCCCCCAACCTCCAAGTAATACTCTGATTACTGTCGATTAGCTGCACTAAAGAAGAGAAATAGAACTTTGTTTATTTGCTAATTTCAATCCATCTTTAAGGAAAACAAATATTCCCACTCACAAATGCATGGAACAGTAAAAAAATGGCATAAAAAATATTCCATATTGACTTTGCAACAAGATGTATTCCACACAAAAAATTAGCCGACCCTTTCATTGATTTTCAGAGTATTACATATAGGCTTCAAGAATCAAGCCATTACAAAATCAAATGAATCAATTCATATTCTAAAAAGTTGGTCAATGACAAGTGGCCATTTACTGATTATACAATGTATATCAAAAAGAAGAGGGGAAAGCTATTTTCTCTTCATTGGCTTCTTCTCCTTCTCCAACTTAGACTTATGAGCTTTGGCAGCCGTAAGAATCAGAATCATCCTTTTAGAATCTGGGATGTACACATTTTCTAATCTTATAAGCCAATGAGCATGATCCTTCTCTATGTGTTTTGCAGCATCCTTTCAGGGTTGCGTCTTCATCATGGCTTTGTATATGCATCTACCGAGTTGTTGAAGATCAGGTATTCTATATAGGTGAGATCCAGATGATTCTGCAAGCTGGTCCAAGTAGTCACAGATCACCTTCTGCATGTTGGTTATACCAATTGGGCTCTTTCCATCTTCGCTAGCTTGAGACTCAGAGTGAAGACCTATCAAGTATACAAAGATTTTACTTTGTTCTTTAGTGACTTCCTCATCTGTTGCCTTCATTCCCACCTCTTCTTTTATTATCATCTCTATTTTGAATTCAACTCCTTGGAGCCATTCAATCAGAGTTCCATCCCCTTTCTACAATATGTTGGCTTTGATTGCATCTTTAGTCTTCATCACAACCAGCCAATGTAGAAGCACCATGCACTCTTCACACCTCAACCTCTTTGTTGTGAGTGTCAGCATATGTCCTTTAAGAGATTATTTTTCTACTTCTAACTGTAAAGAGACATTTCCAACTTGCTCAATGGCTACCAGACCTTCAGATTTGAGTCATTCAATCCACCTCCTACCAATATGCCCAAAATATCTATCTTCTTGCAACTTAGTGAGTATCACTTGGTTCTCAGCTGTAGTAGGATCAAACATTGTCAGAGAACCAAGTAGGCTTGCTACAAGAGTGACCAACTACTTAATGAAGTTAGTCATTTCTTTGATCTCCACCTTGATTTGAGTCTTTGTAATTTTGAGCTCTTCGATCAAGACATTGCTAGACTTCCACAGGTCCACTTTTGTGTCATGGTAGATGAGTCCCATGTCTAAGGACTGGAGTGTAAAATTTGAGGCAGTAAGATCTTCAATTATGCTTAGCTATTTCCATAGTCAAGTGACCTATGTCTAGATCTTGACCAAGAGTGGTCAGAGTCCTAGACGGTTAGAGTCCTTGACTTCTTAACTTTGCTTTCGGTTGGGCTTGATTGAATTTCTTGTGAAAGCATCTCACCACTAGGAGTTCCTAGCTTGGCTCTCTTTCTCTTCCACTCTATAGTGTTATCAATCCATGATTCTACACTTGTAACCTTTGTCACAGAAAGTAGGTCTTCTATGAATAATTTCCTAATAACAGGAGGAGAAGCTTTAGGCTTGGAAGCGAAAGGATTAATCTATAGAGAAGAAATGCTCTTTTCATTTTGAGGAGACCCCAAATGCTCATATGTCTCATTAATTTCCAAACTACTACTATCATCACCAACCTCAGCAATGGTAGGATCCTCTTGAGTGGGAGTGTCACCTTGTGTCTCAATGGTTCCCCCTTATGCTTGCTACTCTGGTTTCATGGTGCCAACAGTTTCTTTCGTCGGCTTGTCGAGTTTCTCCACTTTAGCTTCTTCATTTGAATTGATGATAGGAGATGAACCTGCTCCGCAAGTCTTTTAAAGTGGGATTTCTTTTTCAGGCGGTTCATCATCTCCACCTACTAGTTGAGCTGGTCCTTTGGCCACAGATGACACTGGTAAAGAGGAGGATGCAGGAGCACTTGTCAGCTTGACTGCAGGAGCTTATTGAGGAGTAGGCTTCCCAGATCTCTTTCTCCTTCCCATCATCCATTGAACCCACTTATCAGTTCTTTTGATGACTTTAGCAATTAAGGTCTTCAAATCTTCTATATCTTGACCTTGAACTGGCTCTGAGCTCATAGGATAGGGCTTGATATATCTCTATATGTGTCGATATACATATGTTCTCCATCATCGACAATGTCTTCAACATTAATGTTGACATTGAATAACTTGATTTTTTCAACAGTCAACCTAGAGTAGAATCTTTCCCGGCTCTCTAACTCATCCTTGCAGTTGGCCCAATAATCTTCAAGTTTAGGGATGTGCTTGACCATAGTGCCAATCTGTAGGTGATTCTTGGCATAGCCTACCAAATCAAATTGAGGCCACAAAACTTCATACACTTTTGGTTTGTATCTGCTCTCGAATGCCTTCATCATGTTCTTAGCATTTGACCTTGACACGCAGTTGTAAGCTCCAATGGTAACAAGGAATTCATAGCCTTTATTCTTGATTCCCACACTGATCAAGTTCACTTGCAACATTTGTTGGATCACCTCTATGAGCATGATCATTTCATCAGGGTACCTTGGCGGCTTCATGGTGAAATCATCAAAACTTGCAAGATGAAGGTATGAGAAACTAGCAAATTGAATAAAGAAGCTCCCAAATTGGGTGATGAATTCCATGGCCTCTGGCAAGAACCTCCGCTCTAGGCATCCTTGCAATTCTCTGCACAACCTCATTGTGAATGAGTCATTAACTCTAATGAACTTGACATAGCTATTTTGTAACTTCAAATGAGGGAAAAAATCATAAATTTTCACATCGTCTTCATATTCTTCTAGCCTAGGGAATCCTGGCCATACTTGCAATGTAGCTAACACATATATCAAATAGGAAGACATATAGAATTTGTTCTAGAACTTGGTGACACTCAAGGCATTGGACAGATTTTCACTTACCACTTGAGCCCAATCTATATAATGGTGCTCAGCGCATATTACCTGGACCAAGAAGAAGTAGTGCTCTATGAAATTCAATGCATCACTTTCACCTTTTATCCTATGAAGCAGCACCAGGATGTTGATGATCTCGGCCTTCAGATTTGTCCCAAAAAGTGTCCTTGGCACTTTTCCCTCTATGCTCCTAGCCTTCCAAAACCATGAGTTCATGATCTCTTTCCTTCATCTCATCTTCTTCTCATTGTATTCTGATATTGTGATCAAGAAGTTCATATTTGAAAACTTCGCTCACTCTAGGATACGAAGACTATTCTACACAAACTCTCTATCAATGGAGATGAGAACTATGTCATTGGGTAGAAAAATCTATTTTGTATCTGGGTTGAATCTAGTTAGACATTCCCAGATAAGCTCGAGAGCTTGTACACCAACAGGAAATCCAGTAGCTTCAACCAAGCCGCTACTTTTGAGCTTCTGTGTCATGGGATGGAGGTTCTCCTCATTCAATCTTCTATGTAGGTTGCCCAAATTGTATAATCTGAGGGATGTATTTGTCAAATTTTTCCATTCAAATGTAATCTCATTCAATCCATCAAAACCCATGAATCTGGTGGCCATAGCTTCTAATTATGCTTTTGATTTACTGCTAAAAGCTTTGGAGAATGTTGTGAGATGATTTGAAAAATTATGGGAAATCAAGGGCATATGAAAAAGATGTGAACAAATGGTAATTTTTGCTTGATTATTTGAGTCTTTTATAAACATCTTGCCTCCTAACTGTTACTTTCCATATCTTGTGCCACATGAGTGATAGATTTTCAAAAATATCCGTTAAAGTTCTAACGTTAAGATCTGAATTAAATGCACCTTATTAACGGCCTTAAGAAATTGCTTTTACCCATTCGGGGTAGATGTAACAGTAACGTAATTGGCATAGCAAATTTTTACTTTTCTGCTTCTCTTCATTTAACACCTTTGTCGTAAAACTCACTTCGAAGGTAGAAACCCGATTGTGGAGAAGCTGGGAAGTGATTTTTTGAAACTCCGCAATTGACCCGTTTATTTATCAATTCTTTCTAAATATCAAAGAGGACTATCTTCATCATACCAGATCATTCAATTCTTGTGACTTCTTGTGCTTATTTCTTCACAAGATTTTGCTTCTCATAAATTGACCTTCTCAGGTGATTCTTCGATAAGGGAGAAGTTAACAGCCAATTCTCTAAAAAGGGTCTCTTATTTGCTTCCTCATATTCTTAGACTATTTTATCTGTAGTAGGGGCTTGATCTTATTCCCTCAAAATCTAGACGTATGGCTTTTTGGAATCTTTGAGACACTTTCCACTACCCTCCGGAAAACAACCTCTATAGGAGAAATTCCGCAAGCAGGGAAGTTCATTAAAGCTTCTCCACCAAGCTACTTTTCTGGACCTGATTCATTCTTAAACCATGAATCTTGATCTCCAAGCCTTTTATATATGCTTGATGATCCCAGTGTTCTCTTCTTGTAGAAAATTACCTTCATGGGTTGAAACTCATCGAGGAGAAGGCTATGTTCAATTTTCTGATAAAGGGGAAAAATGTCATTTTAGAGCTTCACATTCAAATGAATACCATCGATCATAAATGAAAGAAATAGAGTCTTTATCGAATTAGGGACTATAACTTACCCACTCCTAGGGAGGAAATAAAAACCAACCTAGCTTAAAAGCAAGAAGAAGGCATGAAGGGATAATTTGATAAAGAACGCCTATCCTAGGGGGATTCTAGACTTAGACTCCAATTTAAATACCTCAAAATTCATGACTCAATCTAAGACAAGGTATCCACCTTTTTTTTCAAGGGTGAAGAACAAAAATGGGGCAATAGTTGTCTCTATCTAGGGACTTGAATATGATCATATCTAAGCAAGGAATCCAAATCTCTAGTTTTGCAAAGCTAAATGAAAAGGTGGCTCACAACAAAACTAAAGCAAAGGAAGGAAATAGGAAAGGAAAGACAAAATGAGGGAACTTAAACTAAGGAAAATAGAAATAGGAACTAAACATAACTATCATACAATATAGGGGCTACCTTCTTTAACTTGCAACTTGATACAATTTTAAATCTTGACCATTATAAGTCAAGGGAAGCACCTCACCATTTGGATATTCCAATTTGAAGGAATTTTTATCAAAGGCCTGATGGATGATGAATGGTCCTTTCTAGAGCATCTCAAATTTTCCATGCATTCCTTTAGGCACCCTTCATTTATCCCATAGTAGAACTAAATCTCCAACCATGAACTTCCTTGGTCTGGTTTTCTTATCAAAGAGAATCTTTACCTACATTTGATGTTTTGTGATGTGATCAACAATTTTCTCTCATTCTTCTTCAAGTTTATTCAGATATAGAATTCATTTTTCCAACCCATCTTTATAGATGCCATCTTCTACCACCATTCTCAACTTGTTAGTAGCCAATTCCAAAGGTAGGGGAAGGCTTGCCTCAACTCCCTATACCAGCTCAAAAGGTGAAATACCAATCACCCTCTTTGGATTTACTCTGTCAGCCCAGAGTGCTTCATGAATTTTCTTATGCCAAGTCCTTTGGTTATCTAATACAAGTTTTCTCACTATATTCACCAAGTTCTTATTACTTGACTCAACTAGACCATTCCCTTTTGGGAAATAGTCAAATGAATGACTAGTAGTTATGCTATACTCAAAATTATAAATTGGTAATCTCAGCTAAAGAAAAGTAAGCTGCATTATCAATGACTAGTTTAACCGGCACACCAAATCTTACCATGATGTTCTCCTTGATGAATTCGCACACCACTTCAAAAGTAGTTCTCTTAGTGGCCTTTTCCTCCACTCATTTCATAAAATAATCAGTCATAGTGATTATATAAGTGTGACCAGCACTTGATGTAGGATTGATAGGCCCGATAAAATTGAGGCCCCATTACTGGAAGGGACCTTCTATTACCACTAGTCTAAGAGGGAGAACTCACAGTTGAGGTCGACTTGTGAACATCTTACACTTTTCACACTTGGCCACCCAGTGATATGCATCTTTGAACATCCCTGGCCAATAATAGTATTTCCTCAAAATTTTAAATGTAGTTACAGAGGATGAAAAATACCCACCACAAGCTTCATCATGGAATGTTTTTAACAACCTCTCCTATCGTTGCTTCTAAACATACCTGAGAAAAGTTCCATCTATAGATCTTTTGTATAATGTACCTTCCCAAATGACATAATTAGCCACTTTAAACCTCAATTCCCTCCTTTGTTTAGTTGTTAGTCCTTCAGGACATGTACCATAGGTTAGGAAATATACGATGTCTTCAAGCCATGGGTCTTGTAAACTCACTACCAAAACTAACTGTTCTGCTTCAAGCTAGTTATCTTCTTTACTTTCAGCCATAGCCTTACATAATGCATTACCTTGTACCAACTTAGTAGGCTTGATCTCTATGTCATATTCTTGTGTTTTGGCTACCCAAGCCCCTCTGTTATTGCATCCCACATATTGTTGGGTTAATATGCTCTTTACAACAATATTAGGAACAAATACAACTGAGTGAGAATGTAAGATATAAAATCTGAAGTTCTTCAAAGTTTTCACCACTGAGAAAGCATGCTTCTTAGTCTGAGAATATATCAGCTCATGATCTTTCAGTGGAATACTCATAATAAAGGCAATAGGAGCCCAAACTCCTTCTCCATTTTCTTGCATAAGAATAGCTGATAGTGTATGTTCAGATGCGTAACAATAAATCATAAAATATTTCTTATAATTTGGGTGGCATAAGATAGGAGCATTGGCTATAGTGTCTTTTATATCTTGGAAGGCTCTTTTACCAGGGTTATTCCACTTGAAATTTTGATTACCCTTCATCATGTCCACAATACATTTGGTGATCTCTGAAAAGTCAGGGATGAATCTTCTGAGGAAATTTCCCTGACCAAAGAAGGATTTCACTCAAGTCTTACTTACAGGAAAACTTAGCCTTTGAATGGGTTTAACTCACTCTAGATCAATCCTAATACCTTCTTGTGATACAATATGACCCAGTTATTTTCCTTCAGTAACACAGAAAATTGACTTCTTAGGATTTAAAGAAATCCCATGCTCTCTACACCTTTGCAATACTCTCTCTAGGTCTTTAATATGATCGTTCCTTTTCTTAGAGAACATAGTTAAGTCATCTAGGTATATGACAATGATCTTATCTTTCATATCAACAAAGGACAAATCCATACCTCTTTGAAATGTTGTGCCAACATTGATAAGACCAAATGGCATTCTGTGATATGAAAATGTGCCCTAGGGAGTGGTAAATGTAGTCTTATGTTGATCTTTCTCTTCTACCTCAACTTGGTTGTACCCAAAAAAGCCATCAAGCATAGACATCATTTAGGCCCCTGCAACTGTCTACAACAAATGATCCATGTTGGGGAGTGTGTAGTTATCCTTCAAGGATGCTTGATTTAAATTTCTGAAATCTATGCATATCCTTATTTCTCCATTCTTCTTCCTCACAGGAATGATATTTGCTATCCATGTAGAGTGGTGGATAGGGTAGATAATCTTGGCTTTGAGCATTTTTTCAACCTCTCTGAAGATGGTGTCTACCACTTTTGGATTGTAGTTTCTTTGTTTCTATCTGAATAGGGCAGCATCAGGTTTTAGGGGAGTTTGATGCTTGAAATTTTCTCCCATAAAGCTTTTTAAATCCTCATAACTCCAAGCAAAGACATCTTGATATTCCAGAAAAATCCTTCTAGCTTCCACTTTCTCTTCAAGTGTGCAACACTTCCCTATGTTTATCATCCTCGGATTTGACTCATTCCCAATGTTCATTCCTTCATATTCTCCAGTCGTAAGACCTTTCTCTATTTGCTTCTTCTTAACATAAGTGTCATGATGATTGAACAATTTCTCTAATGATACAAAATACGAGGGAATGACATTACCTTGTAATTGAATCACACCTGGTTCATCTTTCTTCCATTTCTTGGGATGATCTTGTGAGGGATCATTTGGCTTTTCTTCAGGAGGACTATCATTACCTTCAAGGAAGAGATGCAGACATTTTTCATCATCAAATACTTGCCAATCATCTACATTATTAGGTACTGATAGCCTGTACATTACCTCTACTTGGTACTTCTTTTCTTTAAATTTTGGATGAGGTAGTAGCAAGGAAGTGAAGACTGCTAGTGAATCTACTTTGGAATTTAATTATCTAGGGACATATTCGATTGCAAAGGCATCCAATCCTTCAACCTCATCCCACACTCTATTTCTGTAACTCTTTAGCTTCTGATTTTTGACAAATTATTGGCCTTTGATCTAGCACACAATCAATTCAGCATCACCTCGAGCTTTTAGAACTCTCACTCCTTTCTCCTTTGCAGCAATTATCCTGAGTAACAATGCCTCATACTCAGTCATATTATTGGTATTTGAAAACTCCAGTTTGAAAGCTAATGGCTCAGGTTCACCTACAAGTGGAATTAATACCACTCCTGCACCAGACCTAGAGGAAGAATAGCTACCATCAAATTCTAGTGTCTAGACTTCTGGAATCTTATCCTTCTCAGAGGCCTCAATTTCTTCTTGCTCTCCTTCAGGTTCATCAACAAAGCCCTAGGTAAACATCATATAGTTTCCGAATTCCAATTCTTGGTATAGGATCTGAGCTTTTGGATCATCAGATTTCAGCACTGTAAACTTTGACTTATCCTCAGGCTCTAGTTTACCCTTCTTATTTCCCATAGGAATTACCACCTAGGACCAATCCAACTTAATTTCCCCGCCCATTACACTACAAAAAATTATGATGAGAAATAACATGTAACTTGATGGTATATCTGCAACAAGGAATTTTAGTAACATCTTCTTTTCAGGATGGGCAGCTAGAGCTACTTGGGCATCTTTGATTTGGCCAAGCAAAGGGACTTGCTTAGCATCCATAAAATAGCATCTACCATGGACTTTTGTCATGGTGAGGCCTAAGGCTTTGGCCATAGGGGAAGGCATTACATTATCAGAGGCACCTAAATCTATGATACAATTGCTAAGTTTACAACCATTGATATACAAGGAGACATAAAATGGTTTGGTTTTTTGACCTGGGAAGGTAGCTAGCATAGTGGTTTCCCTTTCTTCAAATAGTTTTTCTAGTGAGGAATCATCTTCATTGGAAGAGGTGACATTATGATTCAATTTAACACTATCTCCCTTTAAGTAATCTATGAATCTTTTAAATTCAACAAGATTCAACCTTAAGTAGTCTATGGGAGAAATTTGGATCTTGGAATTTTTATAGAACTGAATGAAATCAAAGGATTCATTTTCCTTACCTGACTGTGAGATTTTCATTTCCCAACTGCTTTCTTTCATACCTAAAGTAGATGCATCATTGGTTCCAGTTGAAGGAATGACAATGGGAGTTTTATCTTTTTGGCTCCAAGTTAGGACTGCATAGATGGTGCCATCTATGGTAGCATAACACTCTCCTTTCTCTTCAAAATCAAATTTGTACTCAAAAAAAAGATTTACAGAGTCGCCATGCGAGCATGAATCTGGTTCATTGTCTGGTGTCATAGTGTCTAACTCGTTGGTAGATAACAACTGCATCATGTAAGCTATTTCAGGATAGCTCTCACCATTATGGTCTGTTGTTAGATGAAATACACACATATTTCCTTTCTTAGGGGGAGCCTCAATTGAAAGCCTCTATTGTGGAGTAGGTAATTGTAACATCCTTCCATCATTATTTCTATTATTATAATCCTGGAATGGTTTTTGATATGAATTGTTGAACTTAGGGAGTTGCATTTTCAAAGCAATGATTTATTTAGACATCTTCTACATCATCTCATTGGTTGATGTGGTGCCACTCAAGCTTGCATCTATCTGCATTTATCTTTTCCATCGCCCAGTAGAGATCATGTCATCTTCCAACTCAATGGTTGTTCTCTGAGCAGCATCTAAATCTGCAGGTCATGTTCTTCTTAAATCATAGTTAATGTCTGATAGCATGGCACCCATAAAGAATATATTCAAGTTTGTAGGAGTAGGTCTATTAGCAGTGGGAATTCTATTGGTGATTTTATTGAACTTAGCAATGAATTATCTCATACTCATAGAAGCTTGTTTCTTGATGGAGGTCAGTTGCGCCAATAGGGCATGTTCATCTTCAACCATTTTAAACCTGGCTTCAAAAGCTGACCTCATAGTAGCCCAACTCATAATTGAAGTGTCACCCAAGTGATAAAACCATTTTGTCATTGTTTCAACTAGAGTTTCAATAAATAGTCTAGCGGCAACATCTTCATGTCTAATTCCTAGGATGTGAGTTGCTGCAAAGAATGCTTTGATGTGTTCATCTGTAGTAACTTTTCCATCTCCTGAGAACTTAGGAAAGTTCTTTCTGGATCCCCCAGGGAGTGGGTGATATGTTGCAAACTGTAGAGGACCAGTTGCAGTGGCCCATGGAGCTGCCATAACTGTAGGTGTAGGATGTGGAGGAAAATTAATAATAGGAAGAGTGACTACTCTATGTAAATTTAATACCTGACAAGCTATAGGCAATGAATATTGTGTCTTCGGGGGTGAGGGTGGTCTACTCCAACTTCTTTTGTCACCTTTCTGATGAGGTAAGTCTATTATGGGAAAGCCGAGCTCTGTGAGCCTTTCAAATGTAGGGTCTTTTCCACCTTTCCCCTTGGTACTTCTGAGAAACCTTCTTTGATCCAAAGCTCTGAATAAGTTTTGCAGCCTAGCTCCGTGTTCTATTCTACATTGGTTTCTTCTCTGAATTGCTCTTTCAAGTGCTTTTGCTCTCATTTCTTCTTGTTCAAGCACTTGACTCACATTCCTATAATGCTCTATGTTTCTTTTGTATCTCCAGGTGAAAGTATTCAAGGATGAGACTATGTCTTCTTGATCATCTTGAAAGCCAAGATTTGGTTGAAGCACACGGAACACATTCTCATGAGGTAACACCATTTTTCCTCATGGAAAATATTCTAGTCTAGCGACTGTTTCTCTCCCCAGTGGAGTCACCAAAAATTTGTTGGTAAACAAATTGTTCTTTTTAGATTTAACTCTTTATTTACCTAAAATATCCTTAAGAAATAATGTGAATACGAACAGTTGGAAAGTTGTTTACTATTTAACTAACTTCCCTCTAAATTTTAACAACTACAGCTCCCTTATGTAAGATATGCAATGAATTTTGTTTGTTCTAAATCCTAATAGGGGTATGTTCTTAACTAAAGAATAGCAGAGGTAACCAAATTAGCCCTTGATGAGAAACTAATCCAGGCAGTGAATTTGATTTCTAAATTCTAACCAACTTTGTGATTTCACAGTGCTTATGAATTCACACCAGTAGTGATGCATCAATAAACTCTACTTGAATTAATGAAATGTAGTAAAACAACATAGATGAATCTAATCTAAACAAGACATATATGTATTCCCCACTCACAAATGCATGGAATAGTAAATAAATCGCATAAAACACATTCCAGATTGACTCCACAACAAGATGTATTCTACACCAAAAATTAGTCCACCCTTTCATTGATTTTCAAAGTATTACATATAGGCTTCAAGAATTAAGTCATTACAAAATCAACTAAATCGATTCATATTCTACAAAGTCGATAAATGACAAGTGGTCATTTATCAATTATACAATGTTTATCAAAAAGAAGAGGGGAAAGCTATTTTCTCTTTGTTGGCTTCTTCACCTTCTCCAACTTAGACTTATGAGCTTTGGCAGCCACAAGAATTGAAATCATCCTTTCAGAATTTGGGATGTACATGTTTTCTAATCTTATAAGCTAGTGAGCATGATCCTTCTCTATGCATTTTATAGCATCCTTTCGAGGTTACATCTTCATCATGGCTTTGTATATGCATCCATCGAGTTGTTGAAGATTAGGTATTCTATCTAGGTGAGATCTAGATGATTCTGCAAGCTGGTCCAAGTAGTCATAGATCACCTTCTGCATGTTGGTTATACCAACTGGGCTCTTTCAATCTCTGCTAGCTTGAGACTCGTAGTGAATACCTGTCAAGTATACAAAGATTTTACTTTGTTCTTTAGTGACTTCCTCATCAGTCGCCTTCATTCCTACCTTTGCTTTAATAATCATCTCCATTTTGAATTCAACTCCTTGGAGCCATTCGATTAGAGTTTCATCCCCTTTCTATAATATGTTGGCTTTGATTGCATCTTTAGTCTTCATCTCAACCAGCCAATGTAGAAGCACCATGCACTCTTCACACCTCAACCTCTCTACTGTGAGTGTCAGCATATGTCCTTTGAGAGATTATTTTTCTACTTCTAACTATAAAAAGACATTTCCAAGTTGGTTAATGGCTACCAGACCTTCAAATTTGAGTCATTCAATCCACCTCCTGCCAATATGCTTGAAATGTCTATCTTATTGCAACCTAGCAAGTATCACTTGGTTCTCATCTACAGTAGGATCAAACATTGTCAGAGAATTGGGTAGGCTTGCTATAGGAGTGACCAACTATTTGATGAAATTAGTCATTTCTTTGATCTCCACCTTGAGTTGAGTCTTTGTAATTTTGAGCTCTTTGAGCTCTTCTTCGATCAAGACATTGCTAGACCTCCATAGGTCCACTTTCGTGTCATGGTGGATGAGTCCCATGTCTAAGGACTGGAGTGAAAAAATTGAGGTAGTAAGATCTTCAATTCTACCATTTTTTAATGGCTTGGCTATTTCCATAGTCAAGTGACCTGTGTTTGGATCTCAACCAAGAGTGGTTAGAGTCCTAGACTTCTTAACCTTGCTTCCAGTTGGGCCTGACTACATTGCTTGTGAAAGCATCTCGCCAATAGGAGTGCCAAGCTTAGCTCTCTTTCTCTTTCACTCTATAGTGTTATCAATCCATGATTCTACACTTGTAACCTTTTTTGCAAAAAGTAGGTCTTCTACGAATAATTTCCTGATAACAGGAGGAGAAGCTTTAGGCTTGAAAGCGAAAGGATTAATCTACGGAGAAGAAATGCTCTTTTCCTTTTGAGGAGACCCCAAATGCTCATCTATCTCATTAGTTTCTAAACTACTACTATCATCACCAACCTCAACAAAGGTAGGATCCTCTTGAGTGGGAGTGTCACCTTGTGTGTCAATAGTTCCCCCTTGTGCTTTCTGCTCTGGTTTTGCGGCCGCAATAGTTTCTTCTATTGGCTTGTCGGGTTTCTCCACTTTAGCTTCTTCATTCAAACTAATGATAGGATATGAACCTACTCTACAAGTGTTTTCAAGTGGGATTTATTTTTTAGGTGGTTCATCATCTCCATTTTTTGGAATGGGAACACTGAGAGGGGGGGTGAATCAGTGTTCACTGTATTTTAAATTTTCACTTTAATCTTTATATTGAAATTAAATGCTTGAGTACTGAATTAAAAATTCACATAAACATGAAACACATGACACCAATATGGTTACAGGGAAACCCAAATAGGTAAAAACCCTGGTAGGTATTGACACCCACTAATATTCTGTACTAGTGTTTTCTGATCCTTGTTAGAAGATCCTTAACCCTGTTAAGAGTTTCTTTACAATGCTTTAAGTACAGTACACCTTGTCAAGGGTCAAACCCTGTTAGGATTCTTTTACAATAATCCCTATTAGGGGAGTGGAAACACTATCCTAGAGCTCACTGCTCAAGTGGTGAAGGCTACAACCTTCTGATCTCAGATACACACTATATCTACTGGATGAATTGTCACTGTGACACTACTTGTCAGATCAGTTCCTTTGATGCATTGATGCTTTGACCTCTTGCAAAGTTCTAATACATCTTATAAAATCTTTGCACACTTTTTCTTTTCTTAACACAACTCTCTATCAACTTCCATACCGAATACAATGGGTGCATCTTATATTTATACGCGCATACAAAATAAATAACTAGGTCAGCCCTTAGACCTATTACATACAACACTTCCAAATGAATTGGCTTAAGCATGTTTACAAACAAAAATATAAATATTTTGGAAATCTAAATACAATAGGTGCATAGCCTTTACAACATTAGAATATAGTCGCAACACAAAATGATAACTGTCGGCTGCCTGCTCTATTCTTCACTGGCACACACTGGCTGTGAAACTTCAACTGACTGTAACTTTCTCATACTTGCACATCTTATCATGCACTCATAGACCAAGCATGAATATAGTCTAACCAACTTAACTTCCAGGGTGCATACCATAATTCTTTTGTACACACGTGCACTGATGCTCTGAGCTGTGAGAACTTTGTACATTGTCCAGTCTTCACAACTTAACTGATTTCTAATCTTCTCATCAAGTGCGCTGACTCCAAACTGATATATGACTTTTTTTCAATAATGAAAACACTATATCAAGTCATATACATCATTATAGCCTACTTGCCAACAATATCCCCCTTTTTCATTAATGGCAACAAAGGAATATGGCCAAGTTGCTAAGTGTCCTTAATGCAAATAAATTTTTGGCATCTATACATATACTTATATCTCCATATACATATTATGATCCATATTCTATACACAAATCCCCCTTTAACATTAATGACAAAGGTGTTTCAAAAAATTGTATCTATACATACTCACTAAGGGAAAACATCTACATATGCAATCTTTAGGTAATGGATCTCCTTCTTCCAAAAAGTGATCAAAGAGTTTACTATCTGGAGATGGGCACATAATGCATACTGAAGCTTCTCCATCTTCTTCAAATCTATGGAAGGACCTTGATCATAGGTTATCATGGTGGCATCAATCTCCTTGATGTTCTGATTTAGAATGTCTAATGAGGGCGCAAGAGCATTCCTCAATTGAGTCTATCTAGCCCTTAACTTTGTCATCTTCTTTTCTGCCTTCTCAATTTTGTCTATCTGAATTTAGTAGACATTATTGCACATGTTCACATCTATGGATGTGTCTTTCACTAAACTTTTCACTTGCTTAATCATAGCTTCAGCCTCTTTTATTTTCTTGAAATGAGCATCGGTGAGCTTATCTTGATCCATGCATTATGCAATGATTCTTCTTCCTTGATCTACAAATTCTTTTAGGGATGCTTGACCAATCTTGAGGGAGTTGAGGTCAAGTGCAAAGTTACTAATCAATTCATTCAATATATTCTCCAGATATTTTTCTTCTGCAACTAGGGATGCAAATTATTCAAGGCTTGAGAAATTTCTTTTGAAATGTGAGATGACTATACTCACATCATCAATTGAGTGTATCTTTGACACTTTCTTGTCCTCTGGTAATAGATTGTTTAGAATGTTTACTGATTCTACCAGGAGGGGATTCCTCATTACTTATTTTTCTTTGGCCTTCTCCATAGCTAAGACATTGAACTTAATTGAGTCTTCTTCTCTCCATGAGTCTAAACTGGATGTGTCAGGTGTCAAACTTGACAACAATGTTGTTGGAGTGATGGGAGTGATGTCCAACACTTCTTGCTCTATTGAAATTTCATCTTTTTTCTCACTTTCTTTTATCTTTTCTTCTTCTTTGTCATCTTCAATCAATGCTTCTTCTTGATGAGTGGGCAGTGTGTTGCTGCATAACATTTTAGCTTCTTGTGTGCTCACAAAAGCTTCTTCAAACTTATCCAAGTCATTGTATGTGGCCGCTATTGCAATCTCTACATTGTTAATGAAGATTGTATCATCTTTCTATGTATCTATTATGGGCACAAACTTTACTGCCTCTGTAGGTGTTACCACTATAGGTGTTGAATCTTGAGGACTTGAAAATGGTATATTGGAGGTTTTTGCTACTTTTTATTTCTCACTAGGTGCTTGAGTGATGGGCACAGACTTAGGTTTCATGTGCTGCTCTAAGAATACCTTCTCAAAGGCCTTCTCTATTTCCTTAGAAATCATCTCATAGTCTTTCTTCATGAGGTGTAGTGTTCTCATCTTTGTCCTTAAGTGTGGCTTCACCAAATTCAATAATAGTGACTTTTCTTCAACAAAACATACTGGAAGAGTGGAATCAAGTGTTTGTTCCCTGATTCTAAAGTCTTCTTCAATGGCTTGTCTCTTCAAGGTATCCATAATCTCCCATACCTTATCTGGGATAGCTGTCTTCAATTCAAGAACTATCTTCTTGAACTTTACCATGTGTTTGATCAGTATATCATGAATCTTTGACTTATCAATTTCATGATATTTTTCATAAAACTTGGCTATCTGATCTAGCCTTCCTTCTTCTACAACTCTAGTCCTTAACACTTGAAGACTAGGTATGAATCCTACTTCCAGAGGTGACTACACATTTTTCAATTTGCTTATTGTGGCTGCACTTATAACTGAAGGGTGATTTCTAGTGATTTGTTTTATCCTCTTGGGCATCTTAGGAGATGCATCTGTGGATTCAATATCAACTATAGCAGTGGGCATAGGACTAATATTATCAATTTTACCCTGTTTATCCTTTGGATCATCAGTCTTTTCAATCTTTACCTTTTTCATCTTAGGATCATCAAACTTAGCTTCCACTGTGGATGCACTCTTAATTTCCAAAGAAATCTTTTCTTCCCTTGCTTTGTCTAGGTCTTCTTGTGTTACTCCATGAATTCTGAGTATCTCAAATGTAATCTTAGAGGTTTTCCTCTTAGTTGCTACGTTGTTTAGTTTGGCATCTACTTCTCTTGTCTTCTCCTCATAAGTTCCCCACCTAGGTTCATTAGGATCTTTGGGGGCTGATAGTAGAACCTATGCATATGCTTCAAGGACCTATTCCTCTACCTCATAACCAAGTGGATGAATCCACTTAGTTCTTGGCTCAACAGCTTCCATACAAGTTGTGTCTATCTCTACTATAAAGAAAATAGTATCCTTATACTTTTCAACAATGTTTTCTAGAATTCTATACCTCATTTGTGTCTTGACCATGAAGGTCTTCAACTCCAATGTTACATAATCTCTCAATGTTCTCTTAGTGGATGCTTTGTTAGATATCTATGGCATGGTTGGAATGGACTTGTCCAAATACAAATTTGATATTTTCCCAACTATATGAAGGTACATGTAAATGATCAATGACCCAAACCTGAATATCTTGGTTTTGCCATGCTTGATTGCCTTGATGTTATCAATCAACTGTGCATGAAAGATCTCACACAAAATGAACTCTACATCTTCCTTTACAAGTCTAATGGTTGCTAGAATTGTGCCCACAAACACACTATTCACCCTGTTGGTGTGATGAAACTTGTATCCAAGTATCATAGACATCAATTTGATGTCAGCTTGCTCAATAGGCTCAATTGTCATCCCACGCCTATCACTCCTTGACTTACAAGTTTGTTCAATAATTTTCCTGACATCCTTGCCTACTGGAAGGACAACACCTATCTTAGATAGGCCTGTCATCTCATATATCAAGTCACTAGTAATTTTGACCGGCACATCACCTATCCAAAATAGGTCATCATGAATTCTGCTCAATAGTATCTTAATCTATTCAGTCTCATAAAATTCATATGTCATAGCGTACTCAACTATAGGGTGATCATTCCACTTAACATATTCATCCATGAATGTTTTATCTAGTTTCAACATGGTATCCATGTGCACCCTTAACCTATCCAACCCTACTAGTTCTTTCTTGCAGTAGATGTAAGCCCTAATGTCTTCCACATGCATAACGCCCATAGGCGTGCAGGAGAATGCTCCCTCTAAATCATCTAGGGTTGACTTAAATGGATGCTTCTTAAATACATATATCTTCTTCTCTACAACATCAAAAAATATGGGAGTGTCCATGACTTACTTGTTTAATTGCTTTCCAACTATACTCTAAGATGATCCGAAGACTTATGAATCAGCGCATCAAACTAGGGTTTCAGCAATCGACCAAATGCACTACAAATTACTGCAAATCATTGATAGATCACTCTACAAGTCTTCAAAACAACTTATAATTCTCTTTCTACTCTCCTATTGTTTTTAATTTGAATGCAATGAGTAATCAAATAACTTTCTATGTACTTAAAGTGAAAATTCTGCCATTAATGCTTGTCGTGTAAACTAGGATGTCACTTAAACATTTCTAACTTGAGTTCTGCTAACAATCACTATGTGTACTCTTACAAAAAGGTTCCTTTATACTCCAAAAGCTTAAGTCCAAAGGTGCATACTCAGAGAGTGAGTATACCAGCTACGTAGGGGTCTAGAGCTGAATTAGCTCCCCCTATGACCTTGAGGGCCATTCATCTAGATGTAGAGGGTGCATCCACTGCGGATGCATCCAATACATTATCATCAGTCTTGTCCTTCTTTTTCTCTGACCAAATCAAGCTTGCATCATCTGAGGCTTTGACAAAATTAACTTCTCCTTCAGGATCCAATACTAATTCTTCGGTCTCTTTAGGGCTTTCCTGACCTTACATCCTTGATCTACAGAACTTTGAGATATGTCCAGCCTTGTTACAAGAGTGGAAAATGACTGGAGGTCTTATATTCCTCAGCACATTAACATGAGTCACCATTTTACATTGTCTAGATGAGTGACCATTGTAGTTACATATCTGGCATGTAATATTTTGAGAACTTCTTATATTTGTATGATTATGATTTCTTTGATCATGTTGAATCATGTTCTTCTTACTAGTCTTGCAATTCATAGCTCTATGACCAAATTTATTGCATGAATAATAGTAACCATTAAAAGGTCTTACCTCTGTACAGTTCCTCGTAATGTGTACATGCTTGTTACAAGGAAAACAAGTGCAGTTTATAGGCTTGCGCTCATTCTTAGGTGGTTCACCATTATCTTTGGTTTGATCTTCAGTCTCCTTAGCATCAGTAGAGTCCTTTTGTGAGTCCTTTCTTGCTCACATGTTGTCAATCTGATTTTGTGCTTCATTGTATCCAATACAGCTAGTGTCTCCTTTGGCTCTCCTTGCATACAATTAAAATTCTATCAAATTAGAACTAGTGTGCAATTTGTCAATATGATTCTTTTCTTCTTTCAATTTAGACTCCAAGCTTTCTTTGCTATTCCTTAGCTCCAAGATTTCCATGTTTGCTTGCCTTAGTTCTTCATTGAGTTGAAGATTCTCTTTGACTTGTTCATTGTAGACTTCCTAATTGTTGATCATCTTATCATCAAATTCTTCAAGTAGTTCTTTCATAGATGCATTTTCTTCATTCAGCTTCTTGACCTTTGCTCCTAGATCACTGTTAGAGCATTCTTTCAAATCCTTTCTTAGCCTTTTGATAAGCAATTATGCATCACTGAATTTTTCTTTTAGTTCTTCAATTTCTCTTTCTGATTTGTCCAAGTCTTCAAGAGCAACTTCAAGATTTATTTTCAAATGTTTCATTTTTGCCTTGTCCATGATCTCCTCAAGTGGTTAAACTCATTTGCTAAGGACCAAAGCTCTTATACCAATTGTTAGGAATGGGAAAACTAAGAGGGGGGGGGTTGAATTAGTGTTCACTGTATTTTAACTTTTCACTTTAATATTTATACTAAACTTAAATGCTTAAGTACTAAATTAAACATTCACATAAACATGAAACACATGACACCAATATGGTTACGGGGAAACCCAAATAGGTAAAAACCCTGGTGGGAATTGACACCCACTAATATTCTATACTAGTGTTTTCTAATCCTTGTTAGAAGATCCTTAACCCTGTTAGGATTTGCTTTACAATGCTTTAAGTATAGTAGACCTTTTCAAGGGTTGGACCCTATTAGGAGTCTTTTAAAATATTCCCTATTAGGGGAGTGGATGCATTGTCCTAGAGCTCACTGCTCAAGTGGTGAAGGCTACAACCTTCTGATCTCAGATACACACTATATCTACTGGATGAATTGTCACTGTGACACTACTTGTCAGATCAGTTCCTTTGATGTGTTGATGCTTTGACCTCTTGCAAAGCTCTAATACATCTTATAGACTCTTCACACACTTTTTCTCTGCTTACCACAACTCTCTATCAACTTCCATACCAAATACAATGGGTGCATCTTATATTTATACGCGCATACAAAATAAATAACTAGGTCAGCCCTTAGACCTATTACATACAACAATTGCAAATGAATTGGCTTAAGCATATTTACAAAAAAACATATAAATATGTCAGAAATCTAAATACAATAGGTGCATAGCCTTTACAACATTAGAATACAGTCGCAACACAAAATGATAACTGTCGGTTGCTTGCTCTGTTCTTCACTGGCACACACTGGTTGTGCAACTTCAACTGACTGTAACTTTCTCATACTTGCACATCTTATCATGTGCTAATAGACTAAGCATGAATATAGTCTAACCAACTTAACTTCTAGGGTGCATACCATAATTCTTCTGTACACACGTGCGCTGATACTCTGAGCTGTAGGAACTCTGTACACTATCCAGTCTTCAACACTTAACTAATTTCTAATCTTCTCATCAAGTGCGCTAACTCCAAACTACTATATGACTTTGTTTCCATAATGACAACACTATATCAAGTCATATACATCAGTATAGCCAACTTTCCAACATCCATCTGCTGGTTAAGTTGGTCCTTTGGACATAAATGATGCTGGTAAAGAGGAGGATATAGGAGCACTTGTCGGCTTGACTACAGGATCTTGTTGAGGAGTAGGCTTCCCAGATCTCTTTCTCCTTCCCATCATCCATTGAACCCACTTATCAGTTCTTTTGATGACTTTAGTCATTAAGGTCTCCAAATCTTCTATAGCTTGACCTTGAACTGGCTCTGAGCTCACAGGATAGGGCTTGATCTTATCTCTATATGTGTCGGTATACATATGTTCTCCATCATGGACAATGCCTTCAACATTAATGTTGACATTGAACAACTTGATTTGTTCAACAGTCAACTTGGAGTAGAATCTTTCCCGACTCTCTAACTCATCCTTGCAGTTGGCCCAATAATCTTCAAGTTTGGGGATGTGCTTGACCATAGTGCCAATCTAGAGGTGATTCTTGGCATAGCCTACCAGATCAAATTGAGGCCTCAAAACTTCATACACTTATGGCTTGTATCTTCTCTCGAATGCCTTCATCACGTTCTTAGCATTTGACCTCGATGCATAGCTGTAAGCTCCAATTGTAATAGGGAATTCATAGCCTTTCTTCTTGATTCCCGCACTGATCAGGTTCACTTGCAACATCTGTCAGATCACCTCTACAAGCATGATCATGTCATCGGGGTACCTTGGCAACTTCATGGTGAAATCATCAAAACTTGCAAGACGAAGGTATGAGAAACTAGCAAATTGAATAAAGAAGCTCCCAAATTGGGTGATGAATTCCATGGCCTCTAGCAAGAACCTCTGCTCTAGGCATCCTTAAAATTCTTTGCACAACCTCATTTTGAATGATTCATTAACTCTAATGAACTCAACATAGCTATTTTGTAACTTCAAATGAGGGAAGAAATCATAAATTTTCACATCATCTTCATATTCTTCTAGCCTAGGGAGTCCTGGCCATACTTGCAATGTAGCTAACACATATATCAAATAGGAAGACATATAGAATTTGTTCTGGAACTTGGTGAGACTCAAGGCATTGGAAAAATTTTCACTTACCACTTGAGCCCAATCTATATAATGGTGCTCAGCACATATTACCTGGACCAAGAAGAAGTAGTGCTCTATGAAATTCAATGCATCACTTTCACCATTTATCCTTTGAATCAACACCAAGATGTCAACGATCTCGGTGTTCAAATCTATCCCAAAAAGTGTTTTTGGCACTTTTCCCTTTATGCTCCTAGCCTTCCAAAACCACGAGTTCATGATCTCTTTCCTCCATCTCATCTTCTTCTCATTGTATTCTAAAAGTGCGATTGAGAAGTTCATATTTTAAAACTCTGCTTGCTCTAGGATATGAAGACTATTCTGCACAGACTCTATCAATGGAGATGAGAACTATGTCATCTGGCAGCAAAATCTATTTTGTATCCAAGTTGAATCTGGTTATACATTCCTGAATAAGCTCAGGAGCTTGCACTATAATAGGAAATCCAGAAGCTTCAAGCAAGCCGCTACTTTTGAGCTTCTGCATCATGGGATGGAGGTTCTCCTCATTCAATCTTCTATGTAGGTTGCCCAGATCATACAATATGAGGGGCATATCTGTCAAATTTTTCCATTCAGATGTAATCCCATTCAATCCATTGAAACCCATGAATTTGGTGGCCATAGCTTCTAATTATGCTTTTGATTTACTGCTAAAAGCTTTGGAGAATAGTTTGAGATGATTTGAAAAATTATGGGAAATCAAGGGTGTATGAAAAAGATGTGAACAAATGGTAATTTCTACTTAATTGTTTGAGTCTTTTATAAACAACTTGCCTCCTTACCCTTACTTTCCATATCTCACACCACACGAGTGATAGATTTTCAAAAATATCCGTTAAAGTTCTAACATTAAGATTTGAATTAAATGCACCTTATTAACGGCCTTAAGAAATCACTTTTACCCATTTGGGGTAGATGTAATGGTAACTTAATTGGTGTAGCAGATTTTTACTTTTCTACTTCTCTTCATTCAACGCCTTTGTCAGAAAACTCACTTCGAAGGTAGAAACACGACTGTGGAGAAGTTGGGAAGTGATTTTCTAAAACTTCACAAATTACTTGTTTATTTATCAATTCTTTCAAAATATCAAAGTGGACTATCTTCATCATGCCAGATCATTCAATTCTTGTGACTTCTTGTGCTTATTTCTTCATGAGTTGTTTCTTCTTGGAAATCAACCTTCTCAGGTGATTCTCCGATAAGGGAGAAGTTTATAGCCAATTCTCTGAAAAGGGTCTCTTACTTGCTTCCTCATATTCTTAGATTGTTTTATCTACAGTAGGGGCTCGATCTTATTCCCTCAAATTCTAGATGTATGGCTTTCTAGAATCTCTGATACACTTTCCACTACCCTCTAGAAAACAACCTCTGTAGGAGAAATTCTACAAGCGGGAAAGTTCATTACAGCTTCTCTACCAAGCTACTTTTCTGGACTCGGTTCATTCTTAAACCATGAATCTTGATCTCTAGGCCTTGTATATGTGCTTGATGATCCTAGTGTTCTCTTCTCGTAGAAAATTACCTTCATGGGTCAAAACCCATCGAGAAATAGGCTATGTTCAATTTTTTGACAAAAGCGAAAAATATCATTTTAGAGCTTCGCATTCAAATGAATACCATCGATCAGAAATGAAAGAAATAGAATCTTTATCGAATTGGGGACTATAACTTACCCACTCCTAGGGAGGAAATAAAAACCAACCCGACTTAAAGCAAGAAGAAGGCATGAAGGGATAATTCAATAAAGACCGCCTATCCTAGGGGGATTCTAGACTTAGACTCCAATTTAAATACCTTGAAATTCATGACTCAATCTAACACAAGGTATCCACCTTTGTTTTCAAGGGTGAAGAACAAAAGTGGGGCAACAAGAAGGTTAATATTAATACCACCATGCTAGAGGAGAAAATTAACAAGGCTATTGAAACTATGATAAGCCTCATTACTGACAAGATCAATAATAATGATACTATGCTAAAGAAGATGATCACTCTGTCCAACACGGGCATGAAAGAAACTATTGATAACCTTAAAGCTCTCTATACCCTACTGGAAGGGAATAATACTGATAAAATGAAAGATGAAGATCAAGGGAAAGATAACTTTTAGTTGCTTGGTCTGGGTTCTAGAACCAAATCCAGTACTATAAAGAAGACTCTGGTCCAAGCTAAACATATTTCCAACCTGAAGGAGTCCATTAAGAATATGCATAATTGTAATACCCCAAAAATGGGCTATAAGTTCATTAACCTCCTACATCGACAAATCAAACAAAATCGACATCAAAGTCCTAACCTAAGGCACATCTAGACATCATCGAATCATAATTGATTATCTTAAATTTTGCATCGGGGAATATTCCTAGCAATATTCCTAATTATCTTAATTATCTTTAATTTAATGATTATTTGGCAATAAATCACATTTATCCTAAGTTTGATTAATTGAATATTTTCATATTTAATTAATTAGATTTAATATCTTGCCACTTAATTATTTAATTAAATTTAATTCTATCTATTATTAATTGTATTATTTAATTTTGACAATAAATCAAAATTCCTATCTTTAATTGATTAAATTCTTATTTAATTAATTAAAGCATGTTGTCATTATTTAATAATATAGTTTTTAATAAAGTTTGAATAAATAGTTAATTAACCCATAAATTAATTATTTTATTTCAAAAATCAGTTGAGTTGAGGATAAATCACTTTATTTATTTATTTAATTCTTAATTATTATGCATATTCAAAAGAAACAGTTAAACTCCAAATCAGAAAATCAATGCAAGTTATTGACTTTTTGGAACTCAACATCCTTTTGGAGTTCAAAAAGCTGATCTAAACTCTAATTTGAGTTAAAAAGCTATTTTTGCATGTTTTTGCATGATTTTGAGAATTAACTATCTTTCATGATCAGATAACTCAAAAATCAAGATGAGTTAATTTGAGTGATTTATGGCTTTTATCCATGCACCTCCAAAGCCCTGGATTTCTATAAATTAAAGGCTTCAGCTCTTCACATCTCATCTCATATTTTGCACAATCACGCTGGAGAATTGGAATTGAAGAATCAAAGCTCTTGCAAATCGACATCTTTGTGAGATCAATCTTATTTTTGCATTCATATTACATATCATTGTTAGATTCATAGCATATCAATTTTCAATAGCATTCATAGCATATCAATTTCCATATTAGTATAGATTTCATATCAAGTTTTCATTTTTATTGCATAGAAAATCCAAAAAAAAAAGCTTAATTGCATTCATATTTTCATATCCATCTTTTGCATTCAAATCCTTCATTTAGGTGTCGTCTAGGTCACTGATCTCGATTACAATTTGAGAACATCAATCTCACACCTATTAGAAGGCAGTAAATCACTTGGTTAGATAGCTTTCAAATTTGCACGATTTTGATTATCACTAACCTTTAATGTTTTACTGAGTGTTGTGTCTACAGATTAGGTACAATTTTCACACACACATTTTTGGCGCCCACCGTGGGGCCCTGAAATGGGTTTCCAATTCAATTCTATCAATTTCTATCTTTTTCTCCTCAGGATTTGTGCAAAACTATGATTTTTAATTTTTGTCCATACATCTGTCGTACGAGTTTCTGACAAATGTCGTATGAGAGCATACCCACTGTCGTATGATACTGGACCCACTGTCGTACGATAGTCTATCAGATCGAGGCTCATTTCATCACAAACCCACTATCGTTTAGGAGCTCAACTGTCGTATGGTAGCATACCCAGTGTCGTACGAGTTTCTGGACTTTCGTCTGAGAGCATACCCACTGTCGTACGAGTTTCCGTACCAGTTTTTTACTATCGTTTCATTTTTCACAGCAGAGTATCAGATTTGATTTTTATATTTCGGCTAACTGCTAATTTTGACAATTGAAATTCTCTATTTTTGATTGCTCTCTACTGGTTTTGATTGGGAAAAGTGCAAGAATTGCTAAAAATCAGGTAAAATCTACTAAGCACGTTGCAAGGATCACCAGGTATTCTCCTTCATCTGATAACATTTTGATTTGGGCTTAAAATAAATCTCTCATGTGTCTAGCTTGTGTGCATCTTCTCATGCTTTTATTCTACACACTTGCATAGTTTGATACTAGGTTGTGATCCCTTAAGGATTCATTAAGTAGTCTTAGAATACTTGTGATTGATCTTGATTGCTATCTTGGGTTATTGGACTCGCTAATTTGTCGGCCCCTCATTTTCACCCTGTGGTTGCAATCTTAGCACCATAAAGGGGAGGGGTCAACAGGACAAAAGCGTTAAATGTTTCACTTGGCAACCCTTTTGTGCTTTTAGGAACTCACTTATTTTCTAAGTTGGGGACTCATTTTTAGCTTGTGTGAGGTGTTAAGTGTTCCACCTTGTGGACTCATCTCATATTCTCTTTAAGCGTTAAGTGTTCCTCTTTCTACTTTTTGGGTACTTTTGGTAGATTTACTTTCGGGAATATATCTGTGCTCACATAGTAATTAGGCCCTATGAACACTATTCGTGATTCTTGAAAGATTGGATTCCCAGTGAAATCCTTCTTGACGACAGAATCCTTGTAGGTAGGGAGGATACTTAGTGTGTTTCACATTCAACTTGGTTAGTGCATCTTCTCTTATTGATCGACACATTCTCTCTCTGGAGAGGTTGATAGATCACGTAGGGTTGATATCACGAGCTTTGGTGACTCAAAATTGGTTAGTGTGTCTTCTCTTATTGATTGATACATTCTCTCCCCGGAGAGGTTAATAGATCACGTGGAGTTGATATCATAGACCTTAGTGGAACAAAACTTTGTCTTAGCGTGTCGGATTAATCTGCTTGCTTTTTTTGGGTTAAAAGTGAAGAGGTGTCAAAACCTTGAATCTGGAGCCAAGTCCCCTTGTGGTATAAATCTGTGCATCATCTTTAGAGAGGGTTAACCATAGCGGACAATCCCTTCACAGGGAAAACTGCGTTGATGGAACCTCAAGCGGTCATAGCCATTTTTGTCGTGGTAGTGACAGCCGCTATATAAATGTCCTTGTGGAAGAAATCTCCACGGGTATGGTTCATTGTTGGGTTGTCAGATCTCCCTAACAGCTCTTGAAGATTAAGTTCTCAGACTGTGTCAAAACCTTGGTGCACCAGGATTGGAGTTCACCCCTTTGAATCATAAAAGTTGCAGAGTCAAACCATTACTAAAAACCCTAGAGAGGCCAATTTTTCACTTTCAGGTATATGTGTGTTATTGCAAAACTTTTCAGAACATACACAATTAGTACTCTCAGGGATTAGCACAATTTGGTCACTTGATTGTTCATGCGCAAGGTTGCTTTTGCCCTTGTTCATTGTTTTCAGACGTGCTTGGAATCACTTGCTTGCTATTTTGCATGCTTGTTTATCTACTTGGCTCTTAAAAATGATCAAATCTGGTATAACCTTCAAAATCTGGATAGTACAATTTGCAAACAATCCAAAACTAAAAACCTTAAATTTTGCAAAAATTGACGTAAAGTTCTTTCTGGAGTCAAAAGTCATTTCAAGAAGTCAAAAGTCGTACGACTTTTTGTCAAATGTCATTTCAATATCACCCATATGTCATATGATTGAGAACCCAGTGTCGTACGAGTTTTCAAACCAGCAAAATTCAAGAAGCCAAAAATTGTTAGCAACTATCGTACGAGTTTTGTCAACTGTCATTTCATTGCTACCCAACTATCGTACGACTTTCACAACTGTCGTTTCATTTCTACCCAACTGTCATATGAGTCTAGAGAGTGTCATTTGGAAAAATTTGAGAGAGTTGTCAGAAATTGTCAATTTGCGAGATATCCAATGTTTCCAGCCTAGTTCCAGAATCTGTCAAAAATATCATTGTGTCAGGAACAGAGCAGTAGCTATTGAGCATTCTACCATTTTTCAAGTTTGATCTTTTGAATCCGATCTAGTCTTCTATTTGATCAATTTGAGTCCTTTTTATCTCGTGTCAAAACCTTGTCATAACTATCAATCTTCAATCAATCTTCAAAAATAGACTAAGTGTTGAGAACTCGTGTCCGCTATCTTTTGGGCGATCTATCCCATACATCCAGGGCACAGTTTCCTTCACCCACATCTCATCAGATCTTCAAAACTATCATAATCTTGACAAGGTTGCGTCATCCGATTTTCTCGAATCAAATTGTTCTTCAGTTGTCTTTTTCCTTTTCTTCTGTTTCATTCAAAGTTAATGGTGGAGACTAGAGCTTCTTCACACAAGAAATCAAAAGAAACATCTCAGAACTTACTTTTGACCAATACCCCAGGTCCAACTCTTGAACAACTCATCAAGTCAGGTATCTACGAAGACGACGGTCTTGGTAACTTTTGATTGAAAACTGGTTACATACCTCCTCTATCAACTCACAGAGGTAATCAGCAAACTCCTCCTCAATCTATTCCAGGGAGCCCAAAAACTCCTACCATGTCTCAAGCAGGAACAAACCATGGTTCTCTAGGAGGAGGATCCTAGGGACACCATTCTCAACATAATGCTGACCAAGACCCTACACCCTCTGAAATCCATCGGTGTCAGAATGACGATGAATTCAAAAGAATGATGAGGCATTTCTTGAAAATGGATAGAGAGGCATACTTTTTGCAATTAGCCCAGGAAGGAGCTAAACTTCCTCCTCACTTCAATGTTGAAGATATCATCACACATGAGGAATAAACTTTGATGACGGCCATAATGAACCAGTTGCACGCTATGCAGGTCAAAATGAATAAAATTGAGAAAGAGAAGGAACCCAAGGAATTCTCCATGGAGGCCCTTTGTCCTTTCCCTTTTGACAAAGACTTGTATATGCCTCCATTCCCAAAAAGAGTGGAGATACCAAAGTATGACAAATATGATGGACACTCTGATCCTCAAGATCATGTCAGAGAGTTCTGTATGCAATCCACGGAATTCATGCATGAACTGACTTATCTAATGCATCTTTTTCCTAGATCCTTGGGAGGAGCATCCATTCAGTGGTTTTCAAGATTACCTTCTACGATCAAAACTTTTGAGAAATTGATTAAATTGTTTTATCAACAATATTCCTACAATATTCAACATCCGATTACCATGATCGATATTTGTAACCTCAAGCAATATCCAGGGGAATCATTCCTAACTTTTCTCAAGAGGTGGCGAAAGAAGTTTTCTCTATATGCTAGACCAATTCCCGAAATGGAGAAACTTGAAATCTTTATCAATAACCTTGTTCCAGAGCTCAACTATCCATTACAAATGCAAGATCATGTATCTTTTGATAAAATGGTGGATAATGCAATCAAGATTGAGAAAGTACTTGTCAAGAAAGGAGAAATCACACTTCAAAAGGACAAGTCTGAATTTGGATCTAGCTCAAGAGATAAAAACAAGAGCTGGAATAGAAACAAAGGTATCATCTCTGATGGTGTTGTTGACACTATCCACACCCCATCAAAGGCACTGGCCTACAAAGTCACCCTTGCCACCAAAGCCATTGAAGCTTCAAAGCAAAAATTTGCTGAACCATCTCCAAAGAAGCCATTCAAACGATGGGATAATAAAAAAAAGTTTACTCCCCTAGGAGAATCTTTGGAATCTGCCCTGAGAACCCTGATAGCTGATAACATGATCTCTTTACCACCAATCCGAAAACCTGATCCGGATCCAAAACCATATTGGTGGAAAGATAATGAATTATGTGCTTTCCATCAGACTAAAGGTCACAAAACTAATGGATGCTTTCACTTGAGGCATACCATTCAAGACTTGATAGATCAAGGGGATATCACGATCGATAATCCTACCAACAATAATGATCACACAGCATTTACAGAACCATTTCCACAACATGGCAAAGGAGTTTCCACTTCCCAGCCTAACATGGGGGCAAAAGTCAACTATGCCTACCCTGGAAATGATGCTGTCATCAATATGGTTGAACCATGTATCTCTGAGAGCTGAAATGTCATCACAATTGTACGAAGGGATAGAAATCATTCCTTAGCTAATGGGGTTACCAGATCACAAGCTAAGACTCATCTGAAAGGACAAACCCCAAGTTCATCTAATGTCCCTAAGATACCTTTCAATCTCACATATGCTTCTAGACAGAAGGTTGCCTCGAAATCTTCCAATCCAAAGGATACAAGACCTACATCTTACAGCATCATCCAACAACTCTAGCATACCAATGCCAAAATCTCTATGTTTGAGTTACTTTGAATATCTCCAGCTCACAGAGATATCCTAGACAAAGCTTTGCTCGGCTCTAATGTTCCTGATGATCTAGATCTAGACAGGTTCCAGACTATGGTTGGTCATCTAACATCTCCGCAATATATCTCCTTTTCAGAAGAGGATGAAAACTCCCTAAGTCACCCACATAATCAACCCTTGCACATAGAAGTCTTCATCTAGAACCGTCGAGTCAAATGTGTGTTGATAGATGGGGGCGCAGGCCTCAACATTTGTTCTTACAACTTAATCACATAGTTGGGATTCTCAGAGATGGCTATTGATCCTTGAAAGAAGATCACCATAAAAGCCTATGATGAACAAGAAAGAGCTTCTAAAGGCACTATTGTCTTACCCATCCGAATGGGTCCGGTCATCAAAGATACCACATGTCAGGTGCTTGATCTACCATTGGCTTACAATATCCTTTTAGGGAGACCCTGGATACATGAAATGCAAGCTATTCCTTCTACGTACCATCAATGCTTGAAATTTCCCTATGAAGGAGTGGAGGTTACTATCCCAGTAGATCTGAGTACAACTTGCAATACATTGAAGGAAAGTGCCGATAAGCTTGTTCCCAATAACAGAGAATCTTCCATCAAGCAACTAAATGTTGCTTCCACATCTAAGATGGACGACATTGCTAAAGAGATCAATATCAAAGAAAATGGGATGGGAGAATACACTATAGAGCCAGTCTTGTCTCTGACATCTCTCCCTATCTCGCCCAAGTCATATGGACAATCTTTGAAGCAATCTAAATCAGAACCTAAGGAACCTATGGAAGCATACAAAAAAAATTTGTGGCGGAGCAAGTATCCAAACAAGAATTTGAAGAAGATGAAGCTGTGCTTGCATGGCTATACAAAGATGATTCTGAATCCAAAATTGTTCAACCTAGTGAATCTATAGCACCTACAATCCCTTCTAATTCATATGGTCCAGGAAACAAATTGATAGCCAAGATGGGATATTCCGGTCAAGGACCTCTAGGAATCAGGGGAAAGGGTCTTGTGACACCCATTTCACATATTGGTAGAGACAAAAAAGATACTGGTGGCATAGGGTTTAAGAAGAAACCCTATCATCTCAGAGGTGGTTGTTCTCATGTCATAGAACAAATTGCACCAGGAGAACCCCTTCTTAAGAAAGAAGAAATAGAACCCTCTGATGATGATTCAGATAGCTCTGAGCTTATCCCCTATGAAAAATTGCCTAAAGAGATCAAAGATCTTCTTGATGATACAGATGATCCTATCAAAAGAATTAATGTAGTAGAAACACAAGAACCTACTGTAGCGCAAGAGATGGTTGCACCACAAGAACCAGCTAATCTCGAAGGCAATCAAACTGATCAAGAAGAAGGGGGTAGTTATTCTGACACTGATTCCCATGAATATAAATTCAAGTCAGAGACTGAGGGTAATCCTTCTTGGGGTATTCATCCTGATTTCACACATTTTTTAAGATTTCCTAGAGATCCTAAATCAGAAGCTGAGTCAAATGACTATGAATGGGGTGCCATTCCAGAAGAAGATGAGCTTATAACAGAGAAATATATAGATGTTATTCACCAATATGTATCTCAACCCGATGTAGGTCTAGAGCGAAATAATGAACTTAACGTGTCTGATCCACCTATGGATGAAGAGGACTCCCATGATGATGTTGAGCCTATTCATGAATTGAACATTTTGAGCTGTAATATCACCTTTGAACTTGAGCGTCGGGTTAGAACCAATGATGACATATCCACATCCGTGAACACCATATCCCAAGCCTTTCCTGCTTTGACTATCCAACGCCCTGATCTTATCGACCAAACTTCCACAAACCCAAACCATGGTATGTATACCTTCCCAAATGACTATGCCCTTGCTTGTTACCTCAACGCAGTCGAGCCTATGAGGCCTTCCATCAGCGAACCAAGCGTCAGCATGACCGAGTTGGACATCAAATATCTTAGTCAAAAAAATAAAAAGAAAAAGAAAAAGAGTTCTGAGGGTGAAAACCACTTTGTGACAGTCTCAGAACCTACAAAAGTAAAAAGAAAAGACGTATCTGAAGGTGAAAACCTCTCTGAGGTGCCTAAGGATGAGATATTTGATGTCCTTCTGAGTCATTTATAGGATAGATCTCCAGTTCTGATTGAGCCAACTCAATCCATCAATTTGGGTACAACAGAGGAACCACAATTGGTACATGTAGCACAATCTCTATCAGACGAAGAGAAACAGAACTTCACTACCTTCTTATCAGAGAAAAAGATCAACTTTGCATGGAAATATTCAGATATGCCAGGATTGGATCCCAATCTCATTATGCACCATCTATCCATTGCTCCCGGAGTAAAACCAATCAAACAAAAATTGAGAAAGATGCATCCTCATGTTGCATTCTTAGTCAAAGCAGAACTAGAAAAACTCCTAAAAGTTGGCTTCATCCATGTCATAGACTATGCTGAGTGGATTTCCAACATTGTACCTATTTCCAAACCAGATGGTTCAATCAGAGTGTGCACGAACTTTAGAGATGTGAACAGAGCATGCCCTAAGGATGACTTTCCACTACCTAACATTGATATGATAGTGGACATGACTGCGGGCTATGAAATGTATTCCTTAATGGATGGCTTTTCTAGGTACAACCAAATCAAAATTGCTCCAGAAGATCAAGAGAAAATAGCTTTCACATGTGCGTGGGGAACTTTCTGTTGGAATGTTATGCCATTCAGACTTAAAAATGTTGGAGCTACATATCAAAGAGCAATGACATCTATTTTTCATGATATGATGCATAGAACAATGGAGGATTACGTAGATGATACCTTGGAAAAATCCATGATTAGAATTGAACATCTAACAAACTTGAGCATGATCCTCGACAGAATGGAAAAATTTAGTCTTCGACTAAATCCTAAAAAGTGTGCTTTTGGAGTCACTTCTGGAAAGCTCCTAGGATACATCGTCTCCAAGAAAGGCATTGAAGTTGATCCAGCTAAGTTCAAGGCTATAATAAAGATGCAACCTCCCACAAATATCAGTCAAATGAGGATGTTGCAAGGCAGAGTCCAATCTATCAGAAGATTCATATCACAGCTAGCGGACATATCACAGCCTTTTACAAAAACATTACATAAAGGTGTGACATTTGCATGGAATGAAGAATGTGAGAAAAACCTTAAACATATCAAGAAGTATCTATCAAATCCACCCATATTGATGTCTGCTATTCATGGGAAGCCATTAATATTATATGTCTCCACAATAGATACATCACTGGGGGCATTGCTAGCACAGCATGATGAGAACAAGAAAGAAAGAGCCATCTACTATATCAACCGAACTTTAGTGGCCTATGAGAAGAACTACTTAATGATAGAGAAGGAATGTCTAGCTGTGATCTTTGCATCACAAAAATTGAGACACTACATGTTAGCTCATACTACTCATTTGGTAGCTAAAATTGATCCACTGAAATATCTCCTAAGTAAAGCTGCCCTCACAGGTAGACTAGCTAAATGGGTCATGCTCTTGAGCGAATTTGACATTGAATATGTTGAAAGAAAAGCTATCAAAGGATAGGTCATTGATGATCAATTAGCTGAAGCACCACTATTTGATGATACACCCATGCAAATGGAATTTCCCGATTCCTCTATCATGCACCTCTCTTCTAGAGCATGGCGGTTATTCTTTTATGGCTCCTACACACAGAATGGATCTGGAGCAGGCATATTGTTCATCACTCCTCAAGGATACTCGATACCCAAAGCATTTAGATTAAAGTTTCCTTGCACAAACAATATTGTTGAATATGAGGCACTTCTCAATGGTATGAAAATGGCAATACAATGGAGAGTTACAGAGATGCACATCCATGGAGACTCACAATTGGTCATCCACCAGGTCAATGATGTGTACCAAACCAAAGATGAAAAGCTCATTCCTTACAAGAGAATGGTAGATGATTTAAAGAAATACTTCATCTCTATCACATTTGAGCAAATACCCAGAACGGAGAATAAGGCTGCCGATGCAATGGCGACACTATTTACTCTCTTACAGCAGCCTGAACATGAACTACGCTATGAGTTCTTGGTGGAAGCCCTATCCTATCCTGCATATGACTCCCCTGAAACCCGCATGATCTGCACTATTGTAGGTTATGACTCATCTCGCTACAAAAATCTATTCTCCTATCTCCATGACCAAATCATCCCTGAGTCCTTTAACTATTTTGAGAAATGAAACCTTATCTGATTTGCATCCCGATATGTCATCATTGGTAATGATCTATACAAACGAGGTCTAGATGGTACACTGCTTAGATGTTTAGAATGAGAAAAGTCTCAACGTGCATTAGAGGAAGTCCACGAGGGTATATATGGGTCACACTCGAACAGTTTAATGTTAGCTCAAAAACTTATTAGGGTTGGGTATTATTGGCCTAAAATGGAAAAAGAAGCTATTAAATTTTCTAAAAACTGTCAACAGTGTCAAGTACATGGCAACTTGATTCATGCTCCAGGGAAAGATCTGATTCCCTTTACTACACAATGGCCTTTTCAACAATGGGCATTTGATCTCATAGGTGCTATCCATCTGCACTCTTCTAATGGACATACCCATATAATCACAGCTACAGATTATTTTACAAAATGGGTAGAAGCAGTTCCTCTAACACAAGCAATGGGGAAACAGATCTCTATGTTCATCCTAAACTACATCATTTGCAGATATGGGATCCCTCACTCTATAATCATAGATAACAGGGGACAATTCAAAAACAAGGACCTAGATGACTTATGTGCTAAGTTCAAGATTACTCAACATTGGTCTTCTATCTACTATCCTCAAGGGAATGGACAAGCTGAAGCTTCAAACAAAAATCTCTTGAAAATCTTGCACAAAATAGTGAATAAAATAGGAAGAGACTGGCATCTCATGATCAATCCAGCTCTCTGGGCCTATAGAACTAGTATCAGAATGCCTACAGGGGCTACACCTTTCACTTTAGTTTATGGGTCTGAAGCGGTACTACCTATTGAGGTTGAAATCCCATCACTCAGAATCAGAATGCATGGACTTGTCACTGATTAAGACTACAGAGTGTCTAGGTTACAAGAACTGGAATTACTAGATGAGCGCAGGCAAGTAGCGTATGATCATCTCAGAGTATATCAGAAAAGAATGTCTAGAGGCTACAACAAGAAAGTCAGACATAGAGAATTTCAGGTTGGCGATCTAGTCTTGAGAGAAAATCCTAAAAATCAATCACATCGAGAATGCAAGGGGAAGTTTGAACCCAATTGGCTGGATCCCTTTGTAATCACTGCTACTTTTGGCTCTGGTGCTTATCAACTCTCAATGACTGAAGGAGAACAGCTCCGAGAACCAATCAACATTCTCCATCTGAAGAAATTTTATGCCTAAGGCATTCAGTGCTTGGTAAAATGTCTTGAAAAAATCTTAAAAATCAGAAAAAGTCCTAAAAAATGAACATCTTGGTGAAAACCTATCAATAGGCGCCTTGATGATTCACAAAAAAATCAAAAAATATCAAAAATTCAAAAAAATTGAAAAAAATGAAAACTACAACAAAAAAAATGAAAAAGAAGAAAAAGTGCCTTGGTGAAAACCTAGAAACAGGCGCCTTGGTAGCAAAAATAGAATCTCTACCAAGATGGTGAAAACTTGGCAAATAGGTGCCACTTGTTCAAAATGCTCCATCTATCAGCACAATCTTGGTCTTTCCCAGCTTTCAATCTTGCTTTAGTTTGTACATATCTCTCGGTTTGTTTCAACATTTCCAGTTTTCAATAAGTCAGTTTGTACACCAATCAGCTTGAGCGTCTGTATCCTATCAATGTTCAAACTTGGGGGCAATCAATGTCATATCCTATGGCCTCCAATATATCTTAGACATTTCCTATCCAGTCAGAGTCCTTTGAAGCTTCATTTGAGTCAGTCAGTCTGTCTTGTCTCCAGAAAGGATTTTGCCTCTATAACAATGTAATCAAACATCAAACTCAAACTGAAAACAATCTATGCTTTTTACATGCTTTTATCTCCTTGTATGCTTTCTGATTCGCATTGAGATTTTTTCATATTGTGTCCCTTTGAGCTCTTCGATGATGTCCTTTATAGGATTTAGAGAGTGATGACTGGGGGCATAATCTTTTCTTTGTCTTCTACTTGTATGTGAAAATCTAACAACTTTAGAAATTTTGGATTGAAATGGTGTCCGACTATAAGAGCCTCTATCTCGAATTGGATGGCCATGTGTACCTCGACCATTGATACCCAAAAAATTCAAGGAATTTTGATCTAACTATTGTCTTTTTAAGTAAGTTCTTTCTCCTACTGTGGAACGCAATCTTGCCTAAGGATGTGAATGATAAAGGGTCACTACAGGTAATTCACACTGGATTTAGAATGATCTTTTGATTGTTTGATGTGTTTGCAATGCAAGGCGTACTCAGGTCATCACAACGTTTATGTTTTTATGCTTGTACAAATTGCTATATCAAAATGGACATGATATTCAGGTCATCCTGGCGCTTGTGCCTTGGTGCTTATATCTAATCCGACATTTCAAAAATAAAATCAATATTCATATATCCATGGTTGTTGACCAGTGGGTGTTGTATTGATTCTTGCGCATACAAATCGATATTCATATGTCTATGGTTTCATGGCTAGTGGGCATTGTATTGATTTATCTGATTACCTAAACGTCCAATGATGATAACAAAATCGACATATGATCAGTGACTAGGTCCTAGGTCTTAGGTTGCATTTCATATTGCATGTCTCTTTGCATTTTGCATGTTACATGATCTCACAAGGATTAAATGAACTTCAATGCGTAAATGATTCTTCAATCACATCTTCAAATCTAACAAGAGCTGAACCTAACTCGAAGGTCTCTTCACAGAATTGCAAGCAATGATCCTCCTAGGTTAACCATCCTTTTGACATACGACTGAGTACTTGTCTTCATCAACCTGCAAAACATATCATGTGTATCATTGCATTTACATATCATATCATAAACATTTATTGCATTACATTTACATCCATTGCATAAACATACATATTTCCATAATCATTACATCTGCATAACATTCACACATATGAAAGAAATCATTGCATTCCATTGATCCATACATACATTCTACACTACTCATAGCATTAACATCACATGATATCATCATACATAACAAAAATGACAAGTACACATGATGTCACAACCAAAAATATCGATCTTATCTATACATCAAAAATCTCAAATAGTCAGGGGTGCACTACTGGCACAGGGTACAAACGAATGAGCTCCGTAGAGCTATCAGACACAACAATGTATCAATGAGAAAGTAACAGAAGATCAAGAGAAGTCAACTGTCAGCATGCTCCTCTACATCTGGTGGAGGAGGAGGTGGTGCATCTGGTATCTGCTCTGCTCTCAGTGCCCTAGCTCCCTCTGATGCTGCCATATACTGAGAATAGGTAGGCACTCTCTGTGCCGCAGGGACTACTGCATAGTATGCAGATACATAATATGAGGCCCGCGCAGTCTGATGAATCACCTCTACCTGTAATCTCTGTATCTCTGCGCGCTGCTCTGTACGCTGTCTATCTACCTCTTGATGCCTCTCCTCTAATCTAGCCTGCTCTATCTTCAGGTCCCAGACGTGGACTCTAAACCGTCTGATAATCTCAGCTGAAGTAAGAGGAACTGCAGGCTCTGCATCAGCTGTTGGCATATCTGTGTCCTGTGCTGGCTGTGTTGGCTGATCTGCATGTGAAGGAATGCTCACCCTGTGCGCCTTACGGCGTCTGACCTCAGCACCCAAATCAAATGTGTCATCCCCACTGGTCCCACCTGGAAATTGCTCAGCTCCTAGAACATCATCTGCAGATCCTACTCCGCCCAGTGTGCCACTCTCACCTCTACTCCATCTCTGTGTGCCGAAAGATGTGCCCGCTGTAGATGTAGAAGGACGTGGAGGCCTCCCATGCCCTGGTGCTCTCTGTAAAGGAGCCATAGCTCTCTATCTCAGAGGAGTAGGGTGTACCACCTGTGGTCTCAGTCCTGCTCTCATAAGAGCCCCTGTAACATCCATAGCCTCCTCCATGGAGGGTATCAGCTCTGTCGGATCAGAAAATTGGTGAATTTGGTGATCAGCAAGCCATGCCACACATGCATCTATCACACCTGCATCAACCACCTGTGGAAGGTAGTCCCAATCCCTACCAATAATCTGGCTATACTCCTCAGCACATACAGTATAACTCAGCTGTGGTGCCCATCCGAGCCCTATCTCACCACAATGCGGGCATAAGCAGTATAATCCTGCGGGACATCCTGAATGCGTCCATACTAATGCCAGACTCTGGTAATCAAAAATCTCTCCAAGACGGTGGAGGTCCGTCCTATCAATATCCTGCTTTGAAAAATGAATGAAAACTGCTCTCTCGCAGTAGGCCAGGCCTCTATCTGTACATATGGTCTCCAGATCATGAAGGTCATGTCATCCAAGCATCGGCGGAAATACTCAGTGTGACCCATGCGAACCTGAGTAACATAACCAACATACGTATATATAACCGGCTCCTGTGGCTGTCGCTGACTCTGAAAAACTAGTCTCAAAACTGGGATATGCTCCCAAGCCCATATCTGTAGTACCAAAGCTCCTGAAGCAAATGTCTTGCAGTCCTGATACACGACCTCGTGCATCTCGGAATACAAGTGCACCAACAGACACTGACCCCAGGAAAGCTCAGTAGGTGTAGCCATCAAGAGTGCTACCATAGGTGCCCATCCCATCAAGAAGTCATTCTGCTGACGGCCAGGCATAGTCAACTCTCTGATCATCCCCGCAATGATACACTCTAGATGATGTGTCTAACCATATCTCTGCACAAGTGTCTCCCAGGATATAGACCCAGTCAGCTGGGTCTCATCACCGAACAGTCATTTGAACGCATGCAGTCCCCTCGATCCTCCACTAACATACTCGGGACGCCACGGAGCATAAAAAGGAATGCGAAGAATCCTATACACATCCTCAGGGGTCACAGTGATCTCCCCAATCGGAAGGTGAAAAGTTTGGGTCTCAGAATGGAACCTCTCAATCAGGGCAGTCAATAAACCATGATTTACCCTAATATCAGGTAAATGAATCAGGTGCTCAAATCCACAGGCAGCAAGATGAACCCTCATCGGGTCTGGCAAGGTGACACATAATCTCTAGGTGGCCGGATAAGAATGGCGAACATGTACGTCAGGATATGTGACCTAAATCATAAAGAAATAGGGTGTTTTGTCAGAAATACAGTTCAAAATCAAGCCAGGAGTATCAGAATACACAGTTTTGAATTTCAGGAGGTGGGGCAAAGTATCCGCAATCAAGCAAAAGGATCAGAAAAGTTAGATTTTTGACCTAAAAATGAGTTTTTCACACTCTATTTTTCAAATGACATTCCAGACTAGCATGAAATGTCATACGACATTCCACAACATACCAAACGACAATGCATAGTCATACGACACTTCACCCAGATTCATACGAGTTTCAAGGGACCCAATGAAATGTCATACGACACAAGGGTCCCTATCATATGACACTTGGGCATGGATGAAACGACAATCTAAATTGAAATGAAATGTCGTACGAGTCTGGAATGGGACTCGTACAATTTTCTACAGATGCGAAAATCAAAAACTAAAAACGCATATGAAAAAAATTAAAAATGCTATAAATCATCAAAAACATGCATTTTCAGGGGGGAACAGAGGTCCACCTACCGGATGTCCATACTGTCGAGGTCTGTCATGTCTCCGGCTGCACTCAAAATGGTGCAAACTCATAGGTACCTTCAGTTCTCACTGGTCTGCCATTTTTCTCGCTCAGAGGGCTCCACAGAATCTCTAAAGTCAAAGGGTTGAAATGAATTGAAAATGACCCTTTCGGGCCTTTATATAGCTTTTGACCTAATTTTTAAAAGTGCTTCATTTTCTATGAAAATTGCACCCCTGGCTAATTTCGACGTTCTGAATCCATTTTCGGGATCAAAATTGAAATCTGAGATCATTTATTATGTCAAAATAGCGATTTAAAATTTTTGGAACCAGGACGGTCTACTGCTTACATAATTGACCTTCAATCATCACAGAAATCCAGTATTCAACTCAACTGATTATCTTTCATCAAACTATCAAAATTTCAACTTGGTCAACCATGGTCAACTCATGGTCAAACCTAGTCAAATTCGGTCTCCAGGACCTCCAAACGATGCAGAATGCATTCTCGGACGTGTATAACCACTTCTCACATCAATTAACATGCTTCTGAACTATCAACGCTGACTTTTTCTTGTCAAATTTCAATTTTAATCCCGAAGGGGGCATGGTATTGCACATCATTCAAAGTCTGTAAATCAAATTCTATCGATCAAATCTATCAATATCTTTCATCAGTGATCAAAGACAACAATCACATCTAGTCGTTGATTCATCAAAAGTCCTCATCGCTCGGGCCAAATCTATCATCACTTGGGGCATATCAGATTCATCAATCCATATCAATCTGGTATTCTCCTAATCTTGTAAACTGTATCAGTTTTTGCAACCATCAGATCATAGTGTTCTTTCCTTGGTTCTTCGGCAACTAAAGGATTCGGATGTGATACCTGCTAGTTCTGCTAAGACAATCAAGTCTAGAATGGGTCACTCACTTCTTATCAATCCTAAGGTTTGGAATCAAGCGTTTTAACACATTTTCACAATCATAGGTTCATTTGCTGTTATAGTGAACATTATCTTTGGTCATTCAGGACCTATTATCTCCGTATCAATTCAATATCAATCAACTCCTATCTCAATATCTTTCAATCGGTTTCTATCTTGAGATCGGTTTATCTTTTGAATCAGGTTCATATCTTTATCAAACACAGACTATCTTTGAACCACTGCGCTTCGCACAGTAATTCAAAGAGGGGCAAAATGTAATACCCCAAAAATGGGCTATAAGTTCATTAACCTCCTACATCGACAAATCGAACAAAATCGACATCAAAGTCCTAACCTAAGGCACATCTAGACATCATCGAATCATAATTGATTATCTTAAATTTTGCATCGGGGAATATTCCTAGCAATATTCCTAATTATCTTAATTATCTTTAATTTAATGATTATTTGGCAATAAATCACATTTATCCTAAGTTTGATTAATTGAATATTTTCATATTTAATTAATTAGATTTAATATCTTGCCACTTAATTGTTTAATTAAATTTAATTCTATCTATTATTAATTGTATTATTTAATTTTGACAATAAATCAAAATTCCTATCTTTAATTGATTAAATTCTTATTTAATTAATTAAAGCATGTTGTCATTATTTAATAATATAGTTTTTAATAAAGTTTGAATAAATAGTTAATTAACCCATAAATTAATTATTTTATTTCAAAAATCAGTTGAGTTGAGGATAAATCACTTTATTTATTTATTTAATTCTTAATTATTATGCATATTCAAAAGAAACAGTTAAACTCCAAATCAGAAAATCAATGCAAGTTATTGACTTTTTGGAACTCAACATCCTTTTGGAGTTCAAAAAGCTGATTTAAACTCTAATTTGAGTTAAAAAGTTATTTTTGCATGATTTTGAGAATTAACTATCTTTCATGATCAGATAACTCAAAAATCAAGATGAGTTAATTTGAGTGATTTATGGCTTTTATCCATGCACCTCCAAAGCCCTGGATTTCTATAAATTAAAGGCTTTAGCTCTTCACATCTCATCTCATATTTTGCACAATCACGCTGGAGAATTGGAATTGAAGAATCAAAGCTCTTGCGAATCGACATCTTTGTGAGATCAATCTTATTTTTGCATTCATATTACATATCATTGTTAGATTCATAGCATATCAATTTTCAATAGCATTCATAGCATATCAATTTCCATATTAGTATAGATTTCATATCAAGTTTTCATTTTTATTACATAGAAAATCCAAAAAAAATAGCTTAATTGCATTCATATTTTCATATCCATCTTTTGCATTCAAATCCTTCATTTAGGTGTCGTCTAGTTCACTGATCTCGATTACAATTTGAGAACATCAATCTCGCACCTATTAGAAGGTAGTAAATCGCTTGGTTAGATAGCTTTCAATTTTGCACGATTTTGATTATCACTAACCTCTAATGTTTTACTGAGTGTTGTGTCTACAGATCAGGTACAATTTTCACACACACAATAATTAGATGGAGGAATCTGAGGAATTCCTCAAAATGATGAAGTGACCCTGTTATTGAGAGTTCTTTTGCCCTTTTTTGCTGGTAGTTTTTTGTTTTAGTATCATGCACTTTTGTGCTAGTGCTTTAATGTATAATCTGGGTTATGTCCCTCTTGATTTCTATCCCTTGCTAGGAAAGATTGTTATCTTTTAGTTATATTATGCTTATCTTCTTTATGCCTTGTTAAAGGGTTTTGAGGTCCCTTCAAAACCTATAGTTATCGTAATAAAAAACAATCACTTTCCATTAATATATTTCTTGCCAAAATATTTTGATGTTGTTGTATTAATTAGTTGATTTTGGATGTAGGAAATCATTTAGTTTGATCTTGTTAAATGTCATGATCCAATGTCTTGGTTTCACTTGAAGCATGGTTTGACTGTGTTTATCATTTGAAATTTTTTGAAACATGATCCAAGTATCCTCTGAAATATGACTTTCAAGAATCCACTTCCCTAACAAGGTCGAGGTTACTTGACCGCTTTATTATGGATGAAGAAGGGTGTATGGATGGATGAGTGCAAGACTTTTTTATGAGATGGATGAATTAAAAGGACAAGACCAGGCTATGATAGGATTTATTATAGATATATATTCAGGTATGGTGTATGGTAGTGTAGGTTATTATGGGTATATACAAATGGAGGAAGATATGGGAAAGAATCCCAATAGATAGAAAATATAACTCATTACAAATAGCACATGTTTATAGGTTTTCATCACTTTCTTTTATTGCACTTTTTATGTTTTGTTTTTTTTTTGTATTTTTCTCAATTTTTTTCATTTTTTGTATTTTTGTCCCTTGCATTGAGATTTTAAGAATAGAACTTTCAAAGATGAAGATTGTTGATTGGGTCATCCAAAAACTCACCTTATGATGTAGATAACTAATAGGCCCTAGATCCATATGAGGTCCTGGTCACAAAAGGACCCAACCAATTGGGTTCAAACTTCCCTTTCTTCTCATGATCTTGTTGATTCTTTGGATTTTCTTTGAGAACTAAATCTCCCACTTGAAACACTCGAGTCTTAAAACTTTATTGTTGTATTGAAAAAAAATTCTCTATTGGTATACCTTAAAATGATCAAAATATCTTTGTCTCCTCTCATCTAGTAATTCCAATTATTTTAACCATGATACTTTGTATTCTTAATTTGGAATTAAACCTTTCAATAACACTCTGAGATAAGATAACTCAATCTCGAGGGGAAAGATAACTTAAGAACCATATACAAGAGAGTGTGGTGCGGATCCAGTGGGGGTTCTAATGGAAGTGTAGTATGCCCATAAGGCTAGATTCAGTCAAACATGTTAGTCACGACCAGCTTCATTAACTATCTTCTTAAGAATTTTGACTATGGTTTTGTTGGAAGCCCCAGCTTGATCGTTTCCTTGAGGATAGTAAATGGTAGAGTAGTGAGGATTTATTTGGAACTTTGCATAGAGTTCATGCATATCCTTATTCTAAAATTGTTTCCTATGATTTGTGATAAGGGACATTGGAATTACATATTTGTAAATAATGTAGTTTAAGATGAACATAGATATTTGTTTTCCCATGGTTGTGATCAATGGAACAAATTCAATCCATTTAGTGAGATACTCAATTTTAGTGATAATGTATTTGTAACCTATCTCACTTTCCTTGTGGTCGTCGCTATCGATATTATGGGAAACTAACTCTAATAATCTATACCCTGAGCTTTCTCCCCCTTGATATGTATTAGTATAAGTGTAAATCACATAAAATTATTTATCTTCTATGAGAAATTAAATTTCATCCCATTCATAGTCATTTGACTCATCATCATCACTACACCCTTGATTCAGAACATCTCTAATCTTAGTCTTAATTTCCTCAACAATTTTTATTTCCCCTTATCCTGATTCCCATTTTCTTTGTATCCTAAACCTTTAGTATCTCTTTGGGAATTTGGAATTTCCATAATTGGTTCCATTATACCTTCTATTCTTACCCCTATAGGATAGTTACCCTTATATCCCATCTTTTGCATTATAGTAAATCCCTTACCATATTGATCAACTGACAAATTTTATGGATTTTTGTTACTTTTTCTCATGGAGCCATTGATTTACATTTTTAGCTTCTACTTCATCTGATAATGTACCCCCACTAATAAAAGTGTCATTAATTATTATTATGGGGATATATAAATGTTGTTTTGATATCAATGATCTTCCATAATATTTTGGAGATAAGGGTAACTCAGTGACAAAACAAGTTTTCTCTAGGGAATATTCTCCCATAATTTGTTCCTTGATATTGTATTAATGTCAGAAGTTTTTTATGTAGAAGCTATATTACTACCTGATAAAATTTTGATGTAGAAGATGAAGCTTTGTTCTGAGGTACAAGTACCTTTGGTGTTGACCTAATTGTGTTACAATATTAGAATGGATTTGGGTCCCCATTGATAATTACCTCTTATCCATTTTAAGGGAATTTTAAGCATTGATGATATGTGGATGGTATTGCTTGCAATGAATGTATCCAAGTTCTTCCCAAAAGAATAGTGTATGCTAATTCCATATCTAACACTTTGCAAAGGAAATTTTTTACCACAAGACCAACTCTGATAAGTAGAACAACAGATCCTTTAGATGCTCTCTCTTCTTCATCATAATATTTCATTGTTATCTTCTTCTTAGGATCAACTATTTTTTTTGAAAATCCTAATGCAAGGACTAGTTTTAGAGTACAAATATTCAAACTAGATCCTCCATCTATAAGGACTCTTTTGATCTTATGATTCTAAACTAGGAACTCTATATGAAGTGGAGCGTTATGGGGTCGGTTGATAGCAAGGTCATCATTTTAAGTGAAGGATATATAGTATGGAGTGGTAAGGTGCTCCACAATATCTTGGAATTGTATGTGATCAAGATCTTTGGGGACATTAGTTTCCAATAGATATTTCTCTAAGATATCCTTATGAGATGGTGAAAGACTCAAAATCTCTAATATAGAAATGTGGGCTGACATCTTATTTAATTGTTCCAAGATATTGTACTGATTGAAAATAATAGAGGTAGACTTAGGAACATAGATATATTTGTTTTTAGTGGATGTATATTTTGGAGACACACCTTGAAGGGTAACCTTAGCTTGAATTCTTGTAGTGACATTGACAAGTCTAAACTCTTGCTTCTCTTTGATGGTTATTACATTGATGTGTGAATCACATTCAAAAAAATGATTAATGAATTCATAGGATGCCTTAGTATAGTTAGATTGGTTCCCATATTTGGCATTTGAAGAACTTACCTTTTCATGTTCAAGAAGTGGATCCTTGAAATCCGTATGTGTCTCATTAAAAGTGTGTCCATCAACTATTATTTCACCATTGTCTATTAAGTCTTGGACCATATTTTTCAACCTTTGGAAATCATTTGTTTTGTGACCCGTGTTCCTATGATATTTACAATAATCATAATTTTTCCACCAAGATGATTTCAGTCTTGGTTCATAGTCTTTTACTTCAGGAAGTGCAATGAGGTTCTTTGTGATCAACTTCCTTAAAGAAGATTCAAGTGATTCTCCCAAAGGAGTGAATATTCTTCTTCTTGTCACAAAAGGTGGTTTTTATGGTGATTGACTATTGTTTTGATTGATTTGATTGTTGGATTGAGGAGGATTGGTATTACTTGCTAGATTCAAGATAGGTTGTGTTGGTCTAAAATTTCTATTGTCAACAATACCATCATTGACAAAAAAATTATTTTTGTTCTAAAATTTAGACTTGTCATTGTAAATACCATTGTTTTTATTGTTGTTGTTGGAACTAGAGGAACTAACATTATCTTTAGTATAAAATTTTATTTCCCTTTTTTGGACCATATCTTCCTCAATCTTAACTCCATTCTCAATATTTTTATTGAATTTCAGGGGACATTGGAGTTGTAACTGATATCTGATTTCTGATGCGAGATTATGCACAAAAATGTCCATTTTTTCTTGTTTAGGTATAGTTCTTGGATATTTGGAAAAGAGATGCATCCATATTTACAGAAAAGTGAGAAATGATTCTCCATTATTTTGACATATTTTACAAAGATTAAGAATTGTAACCTCACATCTTATGTTTTAAGAGTATTGTGTGATGAATTTGTTGACCAACTCATTGAAAGATTTAATGTTAGGGGGTAGTTTAGAGAACCAATCCATTGATTGACCTCCTAGACTTCTTGGAAACAATATCCTAAGATATGTGTCATTGTGAGCTACTTCAATGTATGTAGCACAAAATTCTCTCACATGATCTTATGGATACATGTTTCCCCTATATTTGTCAAATTTAGGCACCTCAAAGTGAAGGGAAAATAGAACCATTGGTAGATTCTTGTCAAAAGTATATGGACAAATATCATCCAAGGAATTCCTTTTAGTTATTGATCAAGTTTGAATGTTAGAACTCTATTGTTGTAGGATCAATATTTTTTGTGTCAAGGATTCCAAAGGTGTTGCATCATGAGTATTATGAAAACCATGATGGGTCAAAAATTTGTCTTTATTTTATGATACTTTTATTCTCTATTTCAAACATTTCTAAAACACTTGTTGTGCCTTTTCAATATTTGAACTTATGAACATGCTATAAGTACAGTCAAACCAACAAAACCCATGGGTAGATAATAGTTGATATACTTTGCCAAATATTATACATATGTTGCAGTATTTCTTATAATTGTTTGAATGTGTGTTCTAATATTTGGATTAGTTGAATAGTTAAATACTTGAAAATATGTATATTCTACTAACCTACCAAGGAAAGAGGAACAACTGAATAATGGAGCAGAGAGCATTGATGAAGAGCGAAGAAGACTCTGTCACGATGATGGAAAGTCATTGTGGTACTGAAAAATATGCCCAATAATTTGAAGGGAGAACCGTTCCAGGAAATATAGGAACATGTTTGCGCTATATCTTCTTTGTGATAAATGTTTTGTTAAGAGGTTATGTAGAATTTATGATATTTTTCATAGACTGTTGCACTTTCTTTTCTTTATGGTGTGAATTAGTTAGAGATTATCTTTTATGTTCAAATAAGAATAAATCCTTTATATAAAGGGAGATGATGGGTAGATAGAAATTTAGTCAGATGGTTATATTATTATTATAATCTGAAGTAAAATTACTTTTCTAGTTATGTGTATTGTCTTATGATAATGTAATCAATTTTATGGAAATACAATGAAGAAGTGATTTTGAGTTCTATTTTGTGTTGGTAGCTAGTAGAAAATGACCAAGGGGGGCCAAAAGGAAGGTGGATTAGATTAGAGTAGATTACATTGTTTGAGCATTTACAATAGTTCAAGTAGAGTTCATTGTTCTTTCCTATAGCGCTATACATTGTGTATGTTCCTATAGCACTTGCAGAAATAATCATTGTGAATGCTTTGGGTTGACAGAATAGATTAGGATTGAATTTATAGTTGTTAGCACCATTTTCATTAGTAGATGTGTGTGTTTACTTTCCTACATCAATAGTGTAATTTTATTTCATCTATTTTCCCTCATATAGCTTAAGCAAAATGACTCCATGAGAGACTTAGTGCACAAACCATGTTGTCCCATTTCAAGTATACATCCTTGGGTTGATAATTTAAATGCACTTCATGATAGGGAAAATGATATTTAGTTCAAATATACTATTCCTCGAAGAAGCCATGGCATGATTATTATTACCTATTATGGGGTTGTTCATTTTTGGCACCATTCTCAGGGATGGTGTCAAGATAAGAACTTTATTGAGTCATTTTAGATAGTCTCATGTTGAACAGATAATAGTTTGTAGTTCCAAACTTTCTTTACAATATTTTTATTCTACCTACATGCATCAAAGGGGAAGAAGATGAGATGTCTTTGGCAGATTCCTTCCAAAAGGACATACTAATCTGAACACAAAATTTGAAGAAGTTGAATTACCTTTTTTTGATGCAAGTCCTGAATTTCTTTCAACATCCTCATCTGTAGAAGACCCCTTTGATCCATTTGATCTTCGACCTTTTTCTAAAATTTTGGCCAATTTTCTTGATAATTCCACCACAAGTATACTTATTGCTAATAGTTATTTGGCTATTATCACTTCCCCTCCACAAATTCACTCCCAAGTACCTACAATGATGGCACAACCTACCTTTCTATTCCCTCTCCCTAGTCTTATAAACAATGTCAATCTCAAGAACATACCCATTGTTACACTTCCAAAGTTCTATGGTCTAATCACTGAATGCCCTAACACCTTTCTATTTGAGTTTGACATTCTTTGTCAAAGCTTTGATTATAACACCGATAATTACAAACTCAATTTGTTTCTAGCAATGTTAAAGGAGTCATATTTTATATCGTTCATGGGATTAGGGTCTAATGCAACAATAACTTGGGATGAGATGCAGACTTTGTTTCTATAGAAATATAAAGATTATTGTAAAGGGGGTGATTTAAGGGGGGATGACATTTTTCAAATGTCACAAAAGGAAGATAAGACTCTAGAAGATTATGTTTCATGCTTCTTGTACAAACTGCATAAGAATCCTCAACATACATTGCAGGAGGATTCACAAAAACTCATTTTCTTGAGAGGAGTAAATGATAATTGTCTTGAAGCACTTGATCTTATGGTTGTAGGAGACATTTTTCAATATTCATGGGATGATCTTAAGAAAATATGTCTTAACTATTCAAGATCAGCAATAAAGAAAGGCAGAGGGTTCTGACCCACACTTGCTAAAGGGAATGGCTCTAGTATCTCTAAAATGGAAATTTCTAATCTGTTGTTAGATTTCAAACAAGATATTATCAATGATGTTGCTACACATTTAGACACAATGCAGGCCAAGAATAAGCACAAAGATGTCGAGACAAAGCTAGATGAATATTGTCCTCACTTTTGGTAGCAAAATGACTGTCAGTGCAAGCTAATGGTGAAGTTAGAGACCCAACACCTTCCTAACGAGTTTAGGAAAATAGAAGGGGAGGACGAGAAAGTGTTCATTGTTGCTCAATGTCATCCATGGGATCCTAGACAAGGTATTCCGCAAGATCCTTTGCAATCTTTTAATCCTTATAATAATCAATGGTAGAACCAAAATTTTCAATACCCTTCTCAGTATTCCCAACCTACTTGGAACAATGCTTGGCCTAATAATCAATTAAACTAGTGGTTTAATTCATAGAAAACCCAATGGCCATAGCCTCAAAACCAATTTCATCCACCACAAGGGAATTGGAAACCATATAACCAGTGGAAAGGACCACAACAATGGCCTAATCAAAAACCTAGTTATCAATCCTTACCACCTCCAGTGTCTCAACTTGCACTCATGCCACCTCTTATAGCCACAAGTCCTCCTCCATGGCCAACACAATTACCTACTCAGCCACAGCCTAATCCTAACAATAAGCAATAATAGAAACCTATGTATACTACAAATTCCCAATAGTACCCTGCCTATGCATTAGAAATAGTTGATATTCACTTAAGATCTAGCACCACTTTACCCACACCAGAACCTCTTGTTATTACATAAGTTCCAAACCTTCATGTGGCATCAACACCTCTTTTAGAACCTACTTTTCCAAATAATGTCTCACCAAATAATACATCAATCCAAGATGACATTCATACCAAATCTGATCCTCCTTTTCCTCATAGGCTTAAAGATGATATATCTGTACCCCAAGATGAGGCACCATTTGATATTCTTGATCAGTTGAAAAATATGCATATTCAAATTTCCAGCTATCAAAGATGATCATGTCTATGGGAAAGATATCAAATAAGCCTAGCTCAAGAATCCTAGATGTAAGAAAAAGGATCCTCAAACATTACATGTTATTGGCCAACTTGTAGATATTATGTTGGGAAAGATAGTTATTCCAAAGTACTTTGATCCTGGAAGTGTAGTTGTTGATATTATAATTAATGGTCAGTCTGTGAAAAATGATTTAATAGATTTGGGTGTTGCTATTAATATTATAACTAAAGATACCATGCATAGACTAAGTATAGAAGGATTGAGAACCACTCCAACAATCTTGCAACTTGCAGATAGTTCCATTGTCACCCTAGATGCTGTAATAGAAGACATTGTAGTTATATTGGATTCCTAGGAATATCCTGTTGACTTCATGATATTATCACCTAAGGTAACTCTTGTTGGTTACCCAGTCATCCTTGGATGACCTTGGTTAGCTACATTTGATGCCAATATCAGTTGTCATTCAGGTAACATGACTATTTTAGATGGCCAAACAATTAAGAAGTTAGTTTTATATCCTCCAATCCAACCTCAACCATATTTAAGTACTCCTATTTGGCCTGATTTGGGAGATGAGGTGGAAGAGCTTCACTTTGATGCTCAACTTATGATGTTACACAGAAAATATTTCCTAAAAATTCAATAAGATGATGATGTGATTCAAATAATTCTTAGCAATGGTTGTGTTACAGTAAAAGATATCTATGATAGCTCTATTTTGCAATTATCTACCTATGAGAACTATGTTCTTCATGTTGAACCTGATATTATCCATCAATTATTACCCTATAAGATATCTACACCTCCTATACCTAAAGTATCAATGCTTGAACTAACAACTATGGTAGATCTCTCACTTGGTCACAACCTGCATGTCAGCAATAAACTGTCGTCACCATAATTATCATTGTTAACTCAACTCCTTTGTAAACATGAAAAATATTTTCCTTGGGACTATGGAGATATGAAAGGATTGAGACCAAATATTTTTACACATAGAATCTACATCAATAAAGGTAGTTTACCACTCCACCAACCTCAAAGAAGAATTAACCTAGCCTCGAGAGAAATTGTAAAGACTGAGTTACAAAAACTATTGAATGTTGGTTTTATTTATCCAATCTCATATTAAAAAAAGGGTTTCTCCTTTGGTAATTGTCCCTAAAAAGGGAGGTAAATGGAGAATATGTGTGGACTATAGAGAGCTAAACAATGCTACAAAGAAATATCATTTTCCCTTGCCATTTATTGATCAAGTTCTGGATACCCTAGCTGGTAAAAAGTACTTTTCTTTTCTTGATGGATAAAGTGGATATAACCAGATCACCATTGCTCCAAAAGATCAAGAGAAGATGAAATTTTCATGTCCTTGGGTAACATATGCCTATTCTATGTTACCTTTTGGTTTATGTAATGCTCTAGCTACATTTCAAATGGTTTTTATCAACATTTTTGTTGATATCTCACATGATTGCATGGAAATCTACATGGATGATTTCACCACATTTGGTGTTACTTTTGATGAAGCTCTGGTGAACTTAGAAAAAGTATTGATCAAATATAAAGAGCATAATATGTCCCTTAATAGAGAAAAATGTTTTATGATGATGCAAGGATTTGTGCTAGGACACGTCATCTTAGAAGCTGGAATACAAGTGAACCCTACAAAAAATGAGGTAATTCTTACATTGCCTACACCTACAAATCAAAAAAAAATTAGATCCTTTTTAGGACATGTTGGTTATTATAGGTGTTTCATTAAAAATCTCAATCAAATAGCCAGTCCATTATACATATTTCTTACAAAAGAGTTTGAGTTCACATGGATACCAACCTATGAGGAATCTTTCTTGTAGCTCAAGCCCTTCTTACTACAACACCAGTGCTTAGAAGACCCAATTGGTCTTTACCTTTCCATATTCATACTGATGCTTCTAATTATGCAATAGGATCAGTCTTAGGTCATAAAGCTCATAAATTTGAACATGTCATTTACTATATCAATAAAAGTTTACATGGACCAAAGCTCAATTATACAGTCACTAAAAAAGAATTGTTGGCTTTTGTCTATACTTTGAATAAATTCCATCATTATGTTACAGGATATCGAATCTTTATTCATACTAACCATGCAACCATAAAATATCTTATGAACAAACCTGCCATCTCAGGAAGGTTAGCAAGATGGCTTTTATTGTTACAAGAATTTGATTTAACTATCATTGACAAGCCAGGTAGAGCTAATGTTGTGGTTGATTATTTATCAAGGCTCTAGAATGATGACACTGACACTTTGTGATTAATGACACATTACATGATAAGCATTTATTTCATATTGTTGTCAAAAGCCCATGATATGTTGATATAGCTAACTATCTTATAGCTAACAAGATGCCTACACATTTTTCTCCTAGGGAAAGAAAACTGTGCATTGAGAAAAGTTTTCAATTTTCCTGGATTGATAACATATTGTTTTATACTAATCTAGACCAAGTCATGTGAAGATTTGTATGTGAGGATGAAACTTATGACATCCTTCATGCTTTTCATGATGAACCCTATGGCAGATACTTTACAGCTAAAAGGATATCTATGAAAAATTTGACAATTGGTTATTATTGGCCTACACTTCATAAGGATGCAACAAACTATACCAAGAAATGTGATAAATTCCAACGAATGGGTCACCCTACAAAGTTAGATGAAATGCCTCTACATCTACAAGTGGTGGTCACTCTATTTGATAAATGAGGCATGGATTTTATTGGTCATATTGATCCACCATCTAATGGAAAATCATACATTCTAGTTTGCACTGACTACGTCACTAGATGGGTAGAATTCAAAGAAATGAAGCATGCATGTGATAAAAAAGTGGTTGAATTCCTATATGAAGAAATATTTACCTATTATGGTGTTCCCAGAGAGCTAGTAAAAGATCAAGGGTCACAATTCACATCAACCCTAATCACAACACTTATGAATGAGTACAATATCAGACACAGAAAGTCAATCCATACCATCCTCAAGAAAATGGTCAAGAAAAAGTTATAAATAGAGAAATTGAAACTACTCTTACCAAAACAATTCAACTACATTGCCGAGATTGGAGAAACTGCCTTCTAGAAGCAGTCTAGGCTTACAGAACAACATGGAAGACAACAACATGATTCACTCCTTTTGAAATAATCTATGGAAAAGCAACAATGTTTCCCATTGAATTTGAACATAAAACATTGTGCAATGCCTTAAAGCTCAACATTGATCTTCTTTTAGCATAGTGAGACCATCTTCTCCACCTCAACTCTTTAGATGAGATGAGAAAAATCAACTTTGGAGAGAACAAATATAGTCCAAAAATAGAGAAAGAAGTGGCATGACACACATCAAGAACAAACACTTCTCATTAGGTGATTGGGCATTGCTATTTGATTCACAATTTCAAGAAATACCTGGTAAGTTACAAACACAGTGGTTAGGACCCTATGAAATTGATCATGTCTTCAACAATAGAGCAGTCCAATTATCCACCATTGATCATGTTCTTTTCAAGCTACTAGTAAATGGTCATAGACTTTGTCTATATCATCAGCCACAGACCAAAGATCATTTCCTGCAACAATTCTATGACAATACTTCAGAATCACAAAAGGTAGTGCTTCCTACAGCAAAAGGTGCCAACCTTCTTCCTGCAGCTTCACCCTAAATTCCTTTAGGTATGCTCATAATAAACACTTCATTTTCAATGAAGTTTATTTCTCAATTCATTTTCTAAATTCTTATTTCCACCCCACTCCATTTCTCTACCTTCCATCCACCCATTATCCCCGTCATCACATTTCTATTTCATATTCTTTCAATAATTGCCATGTCAGCCAATGCGAACATATTCAACACTAGTTCCTTTGATGAAGTCTTCAATTCTCGTCACCCCCTCATGCATGCCAAACCATAATAGTTGGTATAACAATTCAATTTCTTCCACTTTTAGTTCATACATTTCAACTATTATATTTAATACTGCATATATATAATGTGTCATTATGTCAGTTTCCTAAATCACGCTTAGTATGACAAGTGTGGACACTTGTCTTAATTACTTAGGGGGAAGGGAAGTGTATTAATTTTCTAAGTCACTATTTTCGTACTCATCACTCCTTATGAGATGGCCCATCTTTTCAAATATGTACTTATATTATGTTTCATTAAGTCCTTTATGTTTTGCACAATTGTCGTACCCTAATTTCCAAATTATCTCCAATTTATGACTTGATGTAACCCTAAAATGACATAATCAAGTTATGTGAAAATTAATTACATTTAAAACTATAATTCCCTTGTCTTAAGTGCCATTATTATCATTTTTAAAAATGTAGCATAGAGATTGCAAGGAAATTCGTAGTTAAGAGTGCAATTAGGAGCTAAATTTTAGGGTATTACAAATGTGATTAGGGAATTGGGGAATTTTAGAAGGAGCGAACAAAATTGTAATTGACAAATTGCAGAAAGAATTTGGAGAAAGCATTTGGAATAATGGGTGGGTAGTTAATGCACCATGAACCAGTGGTTCACACCATTTTTCTTACAGATGTAGAAGCAGTCAGGCGATTTCATGCTTGTGGGTGGCTTGGATATTTCCTTAAATTGACAAAAATTAATGAGGAGGTAGCCACCCAATTCATGAATACCTTTAAAGAAGGAGAGGAAAATGTGTGGGGCTTGATAATTTTGGAAATAGAGAAACACATAGCAGAAGTAATTGGGTTGCCTACATTTGGAGAGAATTATCCTAATGAACATGATGGTAGGTCAGCTCACGCTTAATTTACCCTACCTGCAAACCCTCCATTGGAGGTGAACAAGTAAGGCAACAAGTGTGTGTCCCTTCCTTCTTTGTTTGATAAGATAGCAATGCATATTATAAGGTACCTCACTTATGAAGGAAGGTTTTCTCATTTACATGAACATCTTTTTAAATTGCTTAGTTATGTCAGGCATAATTCTCTAGTCAATGTTCCAAATTTTCTTTATAATATGTTGAGTATTGGTGCCGAAGAAACCCAAAAAGGAAAAACAAATTCTATTACCCATCATGATTTGATTAAATTACTTGTTGAGAGGTCACTAAGGGATTTATCTCCCTTAGCCTGGGATGAATTTGTTCAGGTCAAGACTTTGCATCCCTAGAATAACCCTGTTGAACAACCTATCCATGAGAATGATATTCCCTCCGAACCAACTATTGAAATAGCCATCCAAGGAGAAAAACCTGAAAAATCTTAGGGAAGCTAAGCCTCACCCTATTCTAATGGAAAATGTATCTACCTCTTCTCAAAGAATAGGGAAAAGAAAAATTGATGAAGGAACTTTAATTCCTAAGGATGAAAATAAAACCCAAAACCCTACAATTTTTGGAAATAAGAAAAAGAAGTTGGCTCCTGCAGCAACCACTCCTGTAGTAGAGAGATTGAACAAAATAGTTAGAAAGAAAACAATAGAAGTTACGGAGACCCCTTTGCAAAGAAGCTCTCGAATGAGAGGGAAAATTCTATAGATTCCTCCAAATGGCCAATCTATTTCCTTAGATAAACCTACCATTGAACCCCACATGAATCATATTTCTAATAGTTCCCTAGCACAAACAAATGTTCTAGATAATTCCCACAATTTGAATGAATCACTCAGTAATCAACCTGAAAGTACTTACAAGGAGCCACCTCAGTGATAGGAAACTTGCATACAACAATATGACATTTCCACATAACCCATTATATATCTAAAGTAAATAAACACTTAAAATACACATGCAAGAGAATAGACAACATACCCACAAAAATGTGACACAAGATATATCCTTGAAAACCCTCATGAGGGAAAAAAACCCAGCCTCCAAAAGCATCCATTACCATGTATTATTCAACAAAACACCATTGCAATACAACCATGGAAGCCTTCAAATTCCTAGCCATAACCAAGCAATCCATGTGAACAAGCATGAATCCACACATCCCATGCCATACTTCCAACCTTCACAAATGCTACCTTTGGCTAACCTGTTTCCACATGTCTCACCTCAACAACTACCCTTGTGGTTGCTTTTATAGAAACAAGCTGCCACAAAACCACCAAGTGGTATTACATAAACCATGTGCTAAAACCATGTGCTACCAAACTCTATTGACCCACATTTAATATTGGGTACTTTATTTACTTTATTTCTCTAATATTAAATAATTACATCCAATAATATTACAATGTTATAATACAACTCTCAAAGGAATATTCCATGGCAATCCCTACATGTTGCACGTCTATCTAGGTGCAACATTTACATAATAAAATAAATAATATAATAATAAACATTATTATGCAAGGTGTACAAAACTATTTTATCAACAATCTCCCACTTGTTGTATACATTGCATAAGGGTCAATACGTAGCCACATAAATGAACAAGGGAACAATCCCTCCTAGCACATACACCATCATGAACCAAAATACACCATGTGCTCCATCTAGGTACCTACAACAAATCAAAGTATCCACCATCTCATACATGAATGATCCTACCTCATATTATGTCAAAACCACATGACAAACATAGAATCCATCCAAAGAGAAATCCACCCAACTTGTCACATAAGAAACATAAATCCTATACCAACTGATATCCCAAGAAAAAACACTCGATCCAAACGTAATAACATGTATTCATAGCTGTCAATACCATAGTTGAAATAGAACCCACAGCAAGTGCTAACCCATCCAACTATCCATACCTCTAAGGTATACCAAGTGAATACAAAATCAACATATCCAACCTGTAAACTGCAACCACAAGCCTCAAGATAAATACCTACCACATACACACCAAGAAGCTCCCACTGCAAAGGTAATGTCAAATCTAAAAATAATCCACTCACAACATCCCATAGAAGTGAATCCATGTATTATCAAGGAAATAAACAATAATATGCAATATATAAACCAATATCATGCAAGAACAACTCTCACAACAAGTCTCCAACACTCTCCCAAGTTCTCCACAACCAACAAAGAAAAGAGATAAAGGAATAACCATGCCATCTTTCACATGAAACACATGAACACAAACCGATGATCACAAACTCCAACCAATCTCAAAAACCAATGTAAGTGAGACTGAACATCTAGGAAGATAACCAATACCAAAGAGACCATGCAAATCATAACCTGTGTCATGTCCTTCTACACACACCTCTAGATGCAAATTGTGCTAAGTATGATCTCCTCTGTAAAACTCCAAACAAGAAGCCACAACAACACCCAAACCATACCATATAACCAATCATGGATTTACACCTCTCACAAGAAGATCAAACTCATAACCATTCCTATCCAAGAAACGTGCCCAATAAAACCATCTCCTAAACTCAACCATGATAATATCATAATAACAACTTATGCACAAGGATATAACCAATGCCAAAACCATCTCTCAAATGAACCCTCCAAAACTAAATCACACCATAGCTCAAGATCCATAACCATGAAAAATAAGCATAAACATAATGCACATGAGAAGAAACAAAGGGCTATACCTCTCAAGTAGTAAACCACTAAGTAGACCAAGAGTGGGGAATGAGAATGCTCATTAAGATATCCAAGTCTCCAACCAAGACTAATCTAAGAACACTCTCCTCTCAAGTCTATATCAGGTGAATGCTCATCGATCTTCTTGCTGAAACCATCAACTGTCTCAACACATACATCTCTAATCCCAAGAGAAAATTAGCATCACCTCTGTATCTAAGTATCCATGAGCACCGATAACCTATCAAACCATGCCAACTCCAAATGCAACATAGAAATATCATGAAGTATCCAACAAATGATCAATGTACTCAATACCAAGAAACTAAACCAAGATCAATGTCACAAATCCAACCTAGAAATTAGGATCATAAACATGGCAACCATGATCTAAACCATCTCAACCAAAGAGATACCATGCTCCATATGAACATACCATAACATGCCAAAACTCTTAACGTGTATCAAGAGTATACCATGACATAATAATAAAACCATCCTAAAACTAAGGATAACATGTCAAATAAAATTATAAACCACACCTCTACTAAGGACCCCATGAGTCCTCAAGATATCACCATCTCCACACACTATGAAGATAACCACCACCTACAAGTGCACCAAAAAATGTCAAAGATGATTCTGTAGCGATAGGATCTAAGACACCCTCCAACATCTGCAAGCACTAAATCCACATCACTACCAACAACTCCCACTCAATCATGGTACCAAGTCACCCATGGCATCATGATATCTATCTCCTACACCAAGAAGATATAAAACCAGGAACCAATCTTGCACCACCACACCATCATTGTCACAAACTCCTACTAAATTATGTATCCAATCTATCCATGACATCATGATGAAACCATCCTCTAACATGAGAATCAACCAAGACATCATACCATCGAAGAACTCAAAGTGCACCCGATGAGATCCTCAAAGAAACCAAATAACCATGATCCTCAACCAAGAAGATATACCACCATAACTAAACTAGGAATCTAAACTAATGAGCACTAATTAATTACATGTATATCCAATCATGTCATGCCAAAATCCATGGCACCATGATCACATCCATAAACCAAGCATCTAACTCTCAAAATTTCCAACCTGTCAACATAAAATAGTCAACCACAATCCTCTGTCATGATTGTACCTGGTAACAACATCTCATCCCTTCTACATGAATACAAATCATAAAATCATATGACTAAGGGCATAAACAACCCAAATCCAAGCCACAAATATGAATATGCATCAATAATGAAAGATCAATGAGCAAAGACAACCCATATCCAGCAATAAATGCAACTTGTAAGTATAGACCGCTTATAATACTGCATAACTTGTAGATCTAACAAGTCATCATACATATCCAAAATAAACATTGATAACCATATCATCATGAGATCAGTCTAAAATATAAGTTGAGTATACAATGACATCAAATCTAAATCTCCAAAATAAACCATGTCATAAACTCACAATCTCACCATAGACAATAAAAACATATCCAGTTCAGATCAATATATCAACAAGTAAACCATACCAAACCTGCATCAAATATGAACCAATGTGTATAGCTCTCCAAGAGATTTTCATTGACTATTCGAAGTCCAAAATCTGACTCTATATGCCCAAATCTATGCTCAAAATTAATAACATCTAACTTTCAGGCTCTTAAAACCTAACAAAATGTTAAAATCATAGGATCAAACCTACATCAAGTTGTAGTTCTCTGCATTAGCTTTCCAATGACTATAAGAAGTCCAAAATCTGATATCCTAAGAGAAAGTTATGGTCATTTTACCAAGACAGTCTTTTTACCATTTTCACTCCGATTTTTTTTGTGACAAAAATTTTGACGGGATTAAATTTGACGGTCATCACGGGCTGAAACTAAAAATCCTTTTGCATTTTCTATCAACATGGCCAAACTAGGGCAATTTTATATCAAAGTTCATGGCAAGGCCAACCCGGATCCAATGGTGAAGTCCATTTCTACCTAGGATGACATCTCTACAAATTCTCCTCCAAAACCCTCATTTAATGAAACAATCCAAAAGCCCTTTTCACCAATAATTTTCCATGCCCAAAATCTACCAACAAACCATCATAAAAGAAAACCCAAAACCCTTAGAGCTGCAATAAACAAGTTACAAAAGCCATATATCTTGTCATTTATAACATTCTTTCATGCATTCCCATGGATTCAACCTAGGGTTACAACACCACAACCATAGCTCTGATACCACTTGATAGGAAACTTGCATACAACAATATGACATTTCCATATAACCCATTATATATATGAAGCAAATAAATACTTAAAATCCATGTGCAAGAGAATAGAAAACATACCCACAAAAATGTGACACAAGATATATCCTTGGAAACCCTCATGAGGGAAAAAAAAACTCAGCCGCCAAAAGCATCCATCACCATGTATTATTCAGCAAAACACCATTGCAATACAACCATGGAAGCCTTCAAAGCCCTAGCCACAACCAAGAAATCCATGTGAACAAGCATGAATCCACACATCCCATGCTATGCTTCAAACCTTCACAATTGCTACCTTTGGCTAACCTATCTCACCTCAACAACTACCCTTGTGGTTGCTTTTATAGAAACAAGCTCCCACAAAACCACCAAGTGGTATTACATAAACCATGTGCTAAAACCATGTGCTACCAAACCTTATTAACCCACATTTAATATTGAGTACTTTATTTACTTTATTTTCCCAATATTAAATAATTACATCCACTAATATTACAATGTTACAATACAACTCAAAGGAATATTACATGGGGACTCCCTTCATGTTGCACGTCCATCTAGGTCCAACATTGACATAATAAAAGAAATAACACAATAATAAACATTATTATGCAAGGTGTACAACACCATTTTCTTAACACTCGGCAACAGAGTGATCCTGAGGAAAAGCATCAAAAAGTCCAAGAAGACAACCAAGAAAAGCCTCAATCAACTCAAGCATCAGCTCACTCTTTCTCCAAGAATGCTATTGTAATGAGAAGAAGAAGCCTCAACTTATAGAGTTCATCCCACCTACTCTTCAGTCTATTCTTTTCAATTTGTATAATCAGTTTGTGTTTAAAAAGATGCTTTGGAAAGAATAAATAAAGAAAATGCAAAAAGAAAATGATGAACAAAATGAGGAAATAGAATATTTGAAAGAACAAGTGTAAAGGAATAAGTAGAAAATGGACCATGCTTTAATGTTGGTAGGTCATATTATTGCATGTAGGCCTCCTTGCAGAGTTTATGCCATGTGTTTAAAAGAACAATTTATTTTATTTCAGTTAATGACGACCATTAAAGATAAAGAGTTTGAATTTAAAACAGTTAAAGAATTCTATGGTCTAGACCAATCCCTTCCTACTTGGCAACAAAACCTACTTTATGAACTTTACGTCCATAATTTTATTATTCCTGATGAGACTAATTGGAATCCTCTACTTTATATTAGAGATATATATCTAAAAGCTATAATGTCATGGATTCATAATGAGACCAATTATGACAGGTAGTTAGATGCTTACAAAGATCAGGAGAGATCAGAACAGTTACCCTTAAGGGATGAAAGTAGTAAGCCTGATGTTTTACTAAGGGACTAGTTAAATCTTACTTATGGAAGGATGCAGAAACCAGGGAAAGAATTTTTGTTGTTAGAGAGAAAGATTACAAAGAATATCAGGGAATGCCCTATTTTACCTTCCAACGAGCCCTAGCAGGTGTTATAAATAGGTGGAGCAGGTTGCCAGAGGCTTTCAAGAAATCAGAGCCACATAGCCCTCTTAACTTTGAAGCAGCAATAAACAGGGCACCCAAGTATATGTAGTTGGGAAGGAAAATTTAGTGTGAGCTCTGGTGTCCTTTGACATTTTAGATACCAATGCTCATGTTGTCCCTATATGATGTTAATGCTACAAAGATAGATCAACTTCAGGAAGATTACAAGGTTGATTGTTGGGAAAAGACCAAAGGATTTTATTATAGTTTCAAGAGCATGAGAGGAGGAAAGACTGAAGTTGGGGAATTTAGGGGAATATGTAAGAAATGCAATGCTTGAGGACAAGCATTATGCTCGTAGGGGGTATATGATGGGTCAGTAATTTATCTTTGTTTTATGATAATTTGATGCTCTATTTCAAACATTTCTAAACACTTGTTATGCCTTTTCAGTATTTGAACTTATGAACATGCTATAAGTAAATTCAAACCAAAAAAACCCATGGGTAGATAATGTAATACCCCAAAAATGGGCTATAGGTTCATTAACCTCCTACATCTTCAATTCGAATGAAATCGACATCAAAGTCCTAACCTAAGGCACATCTGCACATTATTGAATCCTAATTGATTATCCTAAATTTTGCATCGAGGAATATTCTTGGCAATATTCCTATTTATCCTAATTAAATTTTAATTTAATAATTATTTGGCGATAAATCCTATTTATCCTAAAGTTTGATTAATTGAATATTCTAAATATTTGATTAATTAGATTTAATATTGCCACTTAATTATTCAACTAAATTTAATTAAATTATTCCTAAATTGTATGATTTAATTTTGACAATAAATCTAAAATCTTATGACTAATTGATTAAATTCTTATTTAATTAATTCATGTCAATTATCAATTTTTAATAATGTAATTTTAGAATAAAGTTTGATTTAATAATTGATTAACCCATAAATCAATTATTTTAATTCAAAAATCAGTTAAGTTGAGAATAAATCACTTTATTTTTAAATTAATTTATAATTAAATCATGCACAATCAGAAAAGCAGTCAACTAGAAATCAAAAAACAATTTTAAAATTAAACTCAACATCTAATGATGAGTTGAAATTTGATCTAAACTCTATTTTGAGTTAAACACTGCTTTTGCATGATTTTTGTGAGTTAATTATCTCTAATTTCTTGATAACTCAAAAATCAACCTGAGTTTATCAAGAGTGATTTATGGCTTTTCTCTTGCATCCTCAAAACCCTGGACTTCTATAAAAACAAGGCTCAGCTCTTCATAATTACCACCTTGAATTTGCACAATTACTCTGGCGAATTGGCAATTGAAGGATTAAGCTCTTGCGACAGGGGATTTGTGAGATATTTCATTGTTGATCATAGTTTTACATAGTTTTCATATCATAGCAGACATATTCAATCATATCATTATTAGATTAAATATGTATTTAATTTCATTCATCTAGCTTAGATTCATACAGATTTCATATTATTGCACAGAAAATACAAAAATATAGATTAATCTGCATTCATTTCACATTCATTCTTTTGTATTCAAATCCTTCGTTTAGGTGTTGCATTGTCACTGATCTCGATTCCAATTTGAGAACATCATACTCACACCTACTAGAAGGCAGTAAATCACCTAGTTAGCTTAGTTTCCTTTATTTGCAAGATTTCAATTTTGGCTAACCTCTAATGTTTTATTGAAGTGTTGTGTCTATAGCTAGGTACAAAATTCACACACACATTTTTGGCACCCACTGGGGGGCCCTAAAATGGGTTTCCATCTCTTTCACTTCTATCTATTTTTCTGTCATTTTCTGGTCCATTCTATGATTTCTTTCTCTATCCGTACATTTTTCATACGCCTTTTATCAAAAATTCATACCAAAAGCTACTGGTTGTCATACGACAATTGAGGATTTTGAGGCTCATTTCAACAACTGCAGATTGTCATTTGAGGGCTATATTGTCATCTGGTGAGATACCCATGGTTGTACGAGTTTCCTGACAGTCGTATCAGAGCTGACCCATTGTTGTATGGGATTTGGATTATCATCTGGAAGGTAACCCACTATCATACAAGTTTTGACTCCAGGATTCAATTGTTGTTTCAGAATTTTTGGCAGTTTTTCAGATTTGATTTTCAAATTCAAACTAACAACTAACCCTAACAATTGAAATCTTTTGTTTTTAATTGATATCTATTGAATCTGATTGGGAAAAGTGTAACTAAATTGCTAAAACAAGTAAAATCTAATAAGCACGTTGTGAGGAATTCAAGTATTCTACTACGATCTGATAACACTTCCATTTGGACATAAAATGAACTCTCACATGTCAAGCTTGTGTGACTTTTCTTGCTTTCGTATCATAGACTTCATTTTGGGCTATAAAATGAACATAGATTTGTTTTCTACATATCTGTTACACATAGAAAATAGGCCCTATGAACACTATTTGTGGATGATCTTGAGAGAGTGGGCTTCTTCTGCTTGTTCAAGCATGTGAGGCTCTTCTTGACAAAGGATCCCCTTGTAGGTAGGGAGGTTACTGAGATTGTCTTGTGTTCTACTAGATTTGTGCATCTTCAACTTTTGATTGATACATTCTCTCTCTGGAGAGGTTGATAGATCATAAGCGGTTGACATCATAAATCTTTGTGAGATAATCTTGATCTTAGCATGTCGGATTAATCTGTCTACTTTGTTTTGGTTAAAAGTGAAAATGCTAGAGGACTATGCTCTACTCCCTTTTTGGGTAGTATCAGAAACTTAGATCCTTGAATCTGGAACCAGTCTCCATGTGGTATCTTTTGTGAGTCACCTTTAGAGAGGGTTAACCATAGGGGACATTCCCTTAATTGGGTCAACCACGTGGATGGAACTTCAAGTGGTAATAGCCATTTTCACTGTGGTAGCAGCAGTCACTATATAAATGTCCTTGTGGAGGAAATCTTCATAGGTGTGGCCTTTTGTTGGACTGTCAAATCTCCCTAGCAGCTCCTGATTGATTAATTCTCAGACTGTGTCAAAACCTCGGTGCGCCTAGATTGGAGTTCGCCCTCTTGAGATCACAAAAGTTACAAAGTCGGGCCATTACTACAAACCCTAGTGAGGCCAAAATTTTCATTTTCTAGGAATATGTGCATTATTGAAAAACTTTTTGGAACATACACAATTGGCACTTCTAGGGATTAGCACATTCAGTCACTTGATTGTTCATGCGCAGGGTTGCTTTGTCCCCTGTTCATTGTTTTCAGACGTTCTTGAAATCACTTGCTTGATGTTCTGCATGCTTATTTATCTATTTGGTTATTGGACATGAATGATCCCAAAATAATCTTCAAATCTGAACAGACCATTTTGCAAACAATCTAAAATTGAAAATCCAAAAATTGCAAAATCTGAAGCGAAAATCCTCTCTGGAGTCAAAAGTCATCCCACAGTCTCAGATTGTTGTACAAGTCTTGAGAAAAAGTCATTTCACAACCCCTATATTGTTGTACAATATCCAGTATTATGTCATATGAGTGTTGTCACCAAAAATCAAAAGAACAATTATACCTAGCAGCAATTGTCGTATGAGTCTTACAATTGTCATTTGAGAGCATACCCAGTGTCGTATAAGGTTTCAAAAACTCATTTGAGAATTTTCAAAAAGTTGTCAGAGACTTGTCAAATTTGTCAGAAATCTAGTTTTTATAGCCTATTTCCAGATTCTGTCAAAATATTCATTGTGTCAAGAACATAGCAGAAACTAGAAAGAATCCATTCATTTTCCTAAAGTGGTCTCTTGAGTCTGATTTAGCCTTCTGATTTTATCAATTTGAGTCTTTTTCATCTTGTGTCAAAACCTTGGCAAAATTATCTTCAAATTCAATCTTCATACTAAACGGCTAAGTGTTGTGAGCTCGTGCCTGCCATCTTTTGGGCATCTACCCATAATATTGTGGCACAATATCCTTCAACATTTATGTCTAATCTATCTTTAATCAATTCAATCTTGACAAGGTTGTGTCATTCGATCTTCTTGAATCAGGTCATTCTTCAGTTGTCTTGATCTTGCTTTTTTTCTTCACCCAAGGTTAATGGTAGAAACTAGAGCTTCCTCACACAAGAAATCTAGAGAAGCACCCAACACCGTACCTTTGACTACTCATGTGGGTCCAACTCTTGAGCAACTCTACAATTCAGGTCTTTACGAAGATGACGGTCTTGGCAATTTTTGATTAAAAATTGGTTAAATACCCCCTCCATCAACTCACAGAGGTATTCAACAAACCCCACCTCAATCTATCCTAGGGAGTCCTAAAAATCCTAACATGTCTCATGGAGGGACACATCACGGGTCTCAAGGACCTCACTCTCAACATGGTATGGATCAAGAACCCACACCGTCTAAAATTGCTCAATATCAAAATGATGATAACTTCAAGAAAATGATGAGGCATTTCTTGAAAGAAGATAGAAAGGCATACTTTCTAGAGTTATCTCATCAAGGATCTAAACTTCCTCCAAACTTTAATGTTGAAATATCATTATGCATGAGGAAGAAACCCCTATCATAGCTATGATGAAACAGATGCATTCCATGCAATTCAAGCTCAAAAAACTAGAGAAAGAAAAGGAACCTAAGGAGTTCTCCATGGAGGCCCTATGCCCTTTTCCATTTGATAAAGACTTGTATATGCCACCATTTCCTAAAAGAGTGGAGATGCCCAAATATGATAAGTATGATGGAAACTCTGATCCTCAAGATCATGTCAAAGAATTTTGTACTCAATCTATGGAGTTCATGCACGAACCAGCCTACTTAATGTGTCTTTTCCCTTGATCTCTAGGAGGAGCAGCCATTCATTGGTTTTCTAGGATGCCTCCAACTATCAAAACTTTTGAGGAGTTAATCAAACTGTTCTATCAACAATACTCCTACAATATCTAGCATCTGTTCATTGGTTTTCTCTATATGCTAGACCCATTCCAAAAAATGAGAAACTAGAAATCTTCATCAATAATCTTGTTCCAAATATCAACAACCCTTTACAAATGCAAAATCATACATCCTTTGATAAGATGGTAGATAATGCGATCAAGATTGAGAAAGTACTTGTGAAAAAAGGAGATATCACACTTCAAAAGGACAAGTATGAATCCGGATCTAGTTCTAAGGACAAGAACAAAAACTGGAATAAGAATAAGGGCATCGTCACAGATGGCATTGTTGATAATATATGTGCCCCATCTAAGGCACCCGCGCACCCAAGCCATCAAAGCTTTCAAAGCTAAAACATCAGAATCTAACAAGAAGTCATCAAATTATAAATATTGGGCTACATATCCTAACTACAAATTCACTCCTCTTGGAGAGTCCTTGGAATCTACCATGAAAAATCTATTAGCTAACAAAATTATCTACTTGCCTGAGATAAAAATCTTTGATCCTGAACCTAAACCGAAATGGTGGAGAGAGAATGATTTCTATGACTTCCATCATAATAAGGGTCATAAGACTAATAACTTTGTTTGCTTGAAGCACATCATACAAGACAAAATTGATAATGGAGAAATCACAATTAACAATCATAAAAGCAATAATGATCATACAGCATTCACGGAACCATTTTCAAAACATGGTAAAGAAGATTCTTCTTCTCAGTCTAATATGGGTGCTAAAGTCAATTATGCCTACTCTGGAAACAATGCTTTTATCAATATGGTTGAACCATGTCTATCTAAGTGTTGCAATGTCATCACAATTGTAAGAAAAGATAGAGAAAATCAATCAGGAATGCAGTTACTCGATCACAAGCTGAAGCGCATCTGCAAGGGCAAATACCAGATTCATCGAATGTCCCTAAGATGCCTTTCAATCTTTCATCTACTTCTAAATAGAAGGCTACATCTAAATCTTCAAATCCTAAAGACACGAGGCCTACATCATACAATATTGTCCAGCAACTCCAGCATACCAATGCAAAAATCTCCATGTTTGAGTTGCTTCGGATATCTCCAGCTCATAGAGCCATTCTAAACAAAGCTCTTCTCGGATCCAATGTTCTTGATAACCTTGATTTAGACAGATTCCAGGATATGGTTGGTCATCTTACATCTCCACAGTATATTTCCTTTTCAGAGGAAGATGATAATTCCTTGATTCATCTACATAACCAGCCCTTGCATATTGAAGTATTGATCCAAAACCGTTGTGTCAAATGTGTGTTTATAGATGGGGGCACTGGTCTTAACATTTGTTCTTTTAGCTTGATTACACAATTGGGATTTTAAAAAATGGCCATTGATCCTAGAAAGAAGATAACTATCAAAGCATATGATGAGCAAGAAAGATCTTCCAAAGGAATAATTGTTTTACCTATCCGAACAGGTCCAGTCATCAGAGATACTATATGTCAAGTTCTTGATCTACCTTTGGCTTACAATATCCTTCTAGGGAGACCCTGGATACATGAAATGAAAGCTATTCCTTCTACATACCATCAGTGTTTGAAATTTCCTTATGAAGGAGTAGAAGTGACGATTCCAGCTGATCTATATACAACTTGCAATGCATTGAAGGAAAGTGTTGATAAACTTGTTCCTAATAATAGAGAATCTTCCACTAAGCAGCTAGGCATTGCTTCAACATCCAAGATGGAAGACATTTCTAAAGAGGTTAAAATCAAAGAAAATGGTATGGGAGAATATACTATAGAGCCAATCTTATCTTTGACATCTCTCCCTATCTCACCTAAGTCCTATGGACAAACTCTAAAACAGTCTAAAAAGGAGTCTAAAGAACCTCTTGAGGCATATAAAGGAATTTTTTTTGTAGAACAAGTGTCCAAACAAGAGTTTGAAGAGGATGAACCTGTGCTTGCATGGCTATATAAAGATGAACCTAAATCTCATATTGTTCGAACATGTGAATCTAAAACACTAAAGATCCCTTCTAAGTCATATGGCCCAAGGGACAAATTGATCACAAAAATGGGATATAAAGGAAAAGGACCTCTAGGACTACAGGGTAAAGGTCTTCTATCACCTCTTGACCATCATGGATGAGCAAACAAGAATACAATAGGTCTAGGATATAAGAAGAAGCCTTTCTATCTTAGCAAAAACTCCCCACATGTCTTAGAACAGATTGAGCCATCCACAACAAATCAACTAAAGGGAGAAACAACAGAACAATCTGATAGAGATGATTCAGACACCACTAAGGAGCTCATTCCTTATGAGCATTTGCCTAAAGAAATAAAAGACCTCCTTCAAGCTGAAGATGAGCCAATAAAAAGAATCAATGTAGTAGAAACATAAGAACCTACTATGGAACAAGCGATAGTTGCACCACAAGAACCAGCTAATCTTGAAGACAATCAAACAGACAAAGAGGAAGGTGGTAGTTATTCTGAGACAGATTCCCACGAGTATGAATTTAAATCAAAATCTAAGGGTAACCCTTCTTGGGGTATTCATCCTGACTTTACTCATGTTCTTAAATTTCCTCGAGGTATAGATGAAGATTCCAATGACTATGAATGGAGAGCCATTCCAGAGGAAGATGAGCTTATCACAGAAAAACATGTTGATGTTATTCACCAATATGAACCTAAACCCAATGTAAGTCTAGAGCAAAATGATAAACTTAACGAGTCTGATCCACCAATGGCTGAAGTGGACTCCCACAATGACATTGAGCCTATTCATGAATTGAACATCTTAAGTTGTAATATCACCTTTGAACTCGAGTGTCGGGTTAGGACCAATGATGACATATCCATATCTATAAACATTATATCCCAATCTTTCACCACTTTGACTATCCAACATCCCAAACTTCTTGACCAAACCTCCATAAATCCAAGCCAAGGTATCTATACTTTTCCAAATGACTATGCCCTTTCTTGCTACCTCCATGCAGTTGAGCCTATGATGACTTCCATCAGTGAACCGAGCGTTAGCATGATGAAGTTGGACATCAAGTATCTTAGTCAAAAAAATAAGAATAAGAATAAAAAGAAAAGGAGTTCTGAGGGTGAAAACCACTTTGTGGCAGTCTCAGAACCTACAAAAGTAAAAATAAAAAATGTATCTAAAGGTGAAAACCTCTCTGAGGCACCTAAGGATGACATATTTGATGTCCTTCTGAGTCATTTACAAGATAAATCTCCAGTACTAATTGAGCCCGCTCAATCTATCAACTTGGGAATATCAGAAGAACCATAGTTGATCCATGTAGCACAATCCTTATCAGAAGAAGAAAAGAAAAAATTTACAACTTTCCTAACAGAAAAGAAGATCAACTTTGCATGTAAATATTCAAATATGCCAGGGTTGGATCCTAATCTTATAATGTACCATTTATCTATAGCTCCAAATTTCAAACCTGTTAAGTAGAATTTGAAAAAGATGCATCCACATGTTGCACTCTTTGTCAAAGCTGAATTAGAGAAGCTACTAAAAGCTGGATTCATCCATGTTATTGATTATGCTGAATGGATCTCTAATATTGTACCTATTTAAAAACCAGACAAATCTATAAGAGTATGCACCGATTTTAGAGATGTAAACAAAGCATGCCCTAAGGATGATTTTCCACTACCTAACATTGATATGATAGTGGACATGACTACGGGTTTCGAGATGTATTCCTTGAAGGATAGTTTTTTGGATATAATCAAATAAAAATTGCTCCAGAGGATCAAGAGAAAACTACTTTCACATGTTCATGGGGTACCTTGTGTTGGAATGTCATGCCATTTGGGCTTAAGAATGTTGGTGCTACATATGAGAGAGCTATGACATCTATTTTTCATGACATGATGCATCGAACTATGGAGGATTATGTTGATGATACTTTAGCAAAATCTGTGATAAGATCTAAACATCTAAATGATTTGAGCAAGATATTAGACAGAATGGAGAAGTTTAGTCTTAGACTGAACCCTAAGAAGTGTGCTTTTGGTGTCACTTCTAGAAAGCTCTTAGGCTACATTGTTTCAAATAAAGGAATTGAAGTGGATCTAGCAAAAGTTAAAGCTATTATGGAGATGCAACCTCCCAAGAATATCAGTCAAATGAGAACATTATAAGGGAAAGTACAATCTATTAGACGCTTCATATCTTAGCTTGCAGATATATCACAACCTTTCACAAAGACATTACATAAAGGTGTGACCTTTGCATGGAATGAGGAATATGAAAAGAATTTTAATCATATCAAGAAATATCTATCAAATCCTCCTATTTTGATGCCTCCTATTCAAGGGAAGTCATTAATCTTATATGTCTCTGCAACAGATACATCACTGGGGGCATTACTTGCACAACATGATGAGAATAAGAAGGAAAGAGCTATATACTATATCAGTAGAACATTGGTAGCATATGAAAAGAACTATTTTATGATTGAAAAGGCTTTTCTAGTTGTGATCTTTGCATCACAGAAACTGAGACATTATATGTTGGCTCATACTACACATTTGGTAGCTAAGATTGATCCACTAAAGTACCTACTAAGAAAAGCTGCCCTCATGGGTAGATTAGCCAAATGGGTCATGCTCTTATGTGAATTTGACATTGACTATGTTGAAAGAAAAGCTATCAAGGGCCAAGTAATTGCAGATCAACTGGCTGACGCACCTTTGTTTGATGATACACCAATGCAAATGGAATTCCTAGATTCCTCTATCATGAATCTTTCTTCTAGAGAATGGAAATTGTTCTTTAATGGCTCCTATACACAAAATGGATTTGGAGCAGGCATCTTGTTTATCACTCCTCAAGGATACTCCATTCCTAAGGCATTCAGAATCAAGTTTCCTTGCACAAACAATATTGTTGAATATGAAGCCCTTCTTAACAGCATGAAGATAGCAATTGAGTGCAAAGTAACAAAACTACACATTCATGGAGACTCACAAGTTGTAATACACCAAGTCAATGATGTGTATCAAATGAAAGATGAAAAGCTCATTCCATACAAGAGAATGGTAGATGACCTAAAGAAATACTTCATATCTATCACCTTTGAGAAAATACCTAGAACAGAGAATAAGGTTATCGATGCAATGGCAACACTATCTACTTTATTACAGAAGCCTGAACATGAGCTACGCTACGAGTTTTTGGTGGAAGCACTATCTTATCCTGCATATGATTCCCCTAATACTCGCATGATTTGCACTGTTGTAGGTCATGATTCATCCCGCTATAAAAACCTTTTCTCCTATCTCAAAGACCAAATCATTCTCGATACCTTTAACCACCATGAAAAGAGATACCTTATTTGCAATGCATCCTGGTATGTCATCATTGGTCACAATCTGTACAAATGAGGTCTAGATGGTATGCTACTTAGATGTTTAGAATGGGAAGAGTCTCAATGTGCGTTAGAGGAAGTCCATGATGGTATTTGTGGGTCACACTTGAACGGTTTAACACTAGCCCAAAAACTTATTAGGGTTGGGTACTATTGACCAAAAATGGAGAAAGAGGCTATCAAGTTTGCTAAGAACTGTCAAAAGTGCCAAGTGCATGGCAACTTAATTCATGCTCCAGGGAGAGATCTAATTCCCTTCACTACACAATGGCCATTTCACCAATGGGCATTTGATCGTATAGGAGCCATACATCCTCATTCTTCTAATGGACATACCCATATAATCATAGCTATGGATTATTTCACAAAATGGGTAGAAGCAGTTCCTTTAACTCAAGCGACTGGCAAACAAATTTCTATGTTCATTTTTAACTACATCATATGCCGATATGGTATTCCACACTCTATAGTCACAGATAATGGTGGACAATTCAAGAATAGAGACTTAGATGATCTATGTGCCAAATTCAAGATTACACAACATTGTTCATCAATCTACTATCCTTAAGGGAATGGACAAGCAGAGGCTTCAAACAAGAATCTATTGAAAATATTGCATCGTACAGTTAATAAAAATAGGAAGAGACTGACATCTCATGATCAATCTAGCTCTCTGGGCCTACAGAACAAGTATTAGAATGCCCACTAGGGCTACACCATTCACTTTAGTTTATGGGTCTGAAGCAGTACGGCCTATTGAGGTTGAAATCCCATCACTAAGAATCAGAATACATGGTCTAGTAACTGATGATGACTACAAAGTGTCTAGGTTGCAAGAACTTGAACTACTAGATGAACGCAGACAAGCAACATATGATCATCTCAAAGTATATCAGAAGAGAATGTCTAGAGGCTATAACAAGAAAGTTAGACATAGAGAATTTTAGGTTGGCGATCTAGTCTTGAGAGAGAATCCTAAAAATCAATCACATAGAGAGCACAAGGGGAAGTTTGAACCCAACTGGTTGGGTCCCTTTGTTATCACTGCTACTTTTGGCTCTGGTGCCTATCAACTCTCAACAACTGAAGGAGAATAGCTCTAAGAACCAATCAACATTCTCCATTTGAAGAAATTCTATGCCTAAGGCATTCAGTCTTTACAAAATGTCCTGAAAAAATTATAAAAAATTGGAAAAAGTCCCAAAAAAATGAACATCTTGGTGAAAACCTAGCAATAGGTGCCTTGATGATTCACAAAAAAATCAAAAAATATCAAGAGTACAAAAAAAATGAAAAAATGAAAAATACAAAAAAATGAGAAAAATAAAAGTGCCTTGGTGAAAACTTGGAAACAGGCACCTTGGTAGCAAAAATAGAATCTCTGCCAAGATGGTGAAAACCTGGCAAACAGGCGCCACTTGTTTCAAAAGGCTCCATCTATCAGTGCAATCTTGGTCTTTCCTAGCTTTCAGTCTTGCTTTAGTTTGTACATACCTCCCAGTTTGTTTTTGCATTCCTATTTTCAATAAGTCAGTCTATACACCAATCGGCTTAAGCGTCTATATCCTATCAATGTTCAAACTTGGGGGCAATCAATGGCATATCCTATGGCCTCCAGTATATCTTAGATGTGTCATATCCAGTCAGAGTTTGTTGAAGCTTCGTCCGAGTCAATCTGTCTGTCTCCTCTCCAAAAAGGATTTTGCATCAACAACAACACAATCAAACATCAACACAACTTGAAAACAATCGATACTTTTACTTGATTTTATCTCCTTGTATGCTTACTGATTCACATTGAGATTTTTGCATATTGTGTCCCTTCAAGCTCTTCGATGATGTCCTTTATAGGATTTAGAGAGTGATGACTGGAGGCATAATCTTTTCTTTGTTTTCTTCTTGTATGTGAAAATCTAACAACTTTGGAAATTCTGGATTGAAATGGTGTCCGTCTGTAAGAGCCTCTATCTCGTATTGGATGGCCATGAGTACCTCAACCATTGATACCCAAAAAATTCAAGGAAGTTTGATCTAACTATTATATTTTTGAGTGAATTCTTACTCCTACTGTGAAATGCAATCTTACCTAAGGATGTGAATGATAAAGGGTCACTACGGGTAATTCACATTGGATCTAGAATGATCTCTTGACTACTTGATGTGTTTGTTATGCAAGGTGTATTCAGGTCATCACAATGTTTATGTTTTGATGCTTATACAAATTGCTATATTAAAATGGATATGATATTCAGGTCATCCTAGCATTTATGCCTTGGTGCTTATATCTAATCCGACATTCTGAAAACAAAATCAATGTTCATATGTCCATGGTTGTCTAGCCAGTGGGCGTTGTATTGACTTTTGAGCATACAAATCCATATTCATATGTCTATGATTTCCTAACTAGTGGACATTGTATTGATTTATCTGGTTACCTAAAAAGTTCAATGATGAGAACGAATCGACACATGATCAGTGACTAGGTCCTAGGTCTTAGGTTTGCATTTCATTTTTCATATCACTTTACATTTTGCATGTTTGCATGGTCTCACAAATTTCTTGAACACTTAAATGATTCTTCAAAAACAAAAATGCTAAACATGACACAAGGATTGAGCATTGTACGAAGGTCCCTCCAATGAAATAGCAAGTAGAGCTCATTTTTGGGATCAAAATTGAAATCTGAGATCATTTACTATGTCAAAATCATGATTTAAAATTTTCAGACCCAGGACGGCCGACTGCTTGCATATTCAACCTTCAATCATCAAACGAATCTAGAATTCAACTTAATTGATTATATCACATCAAACTATCAAAATTTTAACTCGGTCAACCATGGTCAACTCATGGTCAAACCTCTAAAAGATGCAAAACACGTTCTCGAACATGTATAACCACTTCTCAAATCAATTAACATACTTCTAAACTATTCAACGCTGACTTTTCTTGTCAGATTTCAATTTTCATCCCCAAGGGGGCATGGTATTACACATCATTCAAGTCTGATAATCTAAAATTTGTAATCAAATCTTTCCTTAATAATCAAGACAACAACCATGTCTAGTTGTTGATTCATCTAAAGTCTTCGTCACTTGGGGCAAATCTATCATTGCTTGGGGCATATCAGATTCATCGAGATCCATATCAATATGGTATCCTAAATTTATCTTGTAAACTATATCAGCTTTTCATAACCATCAGTTCATTAGCATCATTTCCTTGGTTCTTCGTAACTGATGGGTTCAGGATGTGATACCAATATGATTCTTTTTAGGACAATCAAGTCTGGAATCGGTCACTCACTCCTTCACAATCATAAGGTTCAGAATCAGGCAGTTTGACACTTTTTCGTAAGAATCAGTTCATTGTTGCTATAGTTGACATTATCTTTGGTCATTCAGGACCTAAATCTTACATCTTCAAAATCTTTCAATCGATTTCTATCTCGGAATCGGTTAATCTTTCAAATCAGTTTCATACATATTTATCAAACACAAACTATTCTTTGAACCACTACACTTTGCACAACGATTCAAAGAGGGGCAAAATGTAATACTCCAAAAATGGACTATAGGTTCATTAACCTCCTACATCTTAAATTCGAATGAAATCGACATCAAAGTCCTAACCTAATGCACATCTGCACATTATCAAATCCTAATTGATTATCCTAAATTCTGCATCGGGGAATATTCCTAACAATATTCCTATTTATCCTAATTATCTTTAATTTAATAATTATTTGGCGATAAATCCTAGTTATCCTAAAGTTTGATTAATTGAATATTCTGAATATTTGATTAATTAGATTTAATACTGCCACTTAATTATTCAACTAAATTTAATTAAATTATTCCTAAAATTGTATTATTTAATTTTGACAATAAATCTAAAATCTTATGACTAATTGATTAAATTCTTATTTAATTAATTGATGTCAATTGTCAATTTTTAATAATATAATTTTAGAATAAAGTTTGATTTAATCATTGATTAACCCATAAATCAATTGTTTTAATTCAAAAATCAGTTAAGTTGAGAATAAATCACTTTATTTTTAAATTAATTTATAATTAAATCATGCACAATCAGAAAAGCAGTCAACTAGAAATCAATAAGCAATTTTAAAATTAAACTCAACATCTAATGATGAGTTGAAATTTGATCTAAACTCTATTTTGAGTTAAACATTGCTTTTGCATGATTTTTGTGAGTTAATTATCTCTAATTTCTTGATAACTCAAAAATCAACCTGAGTTTATCAAGAGTGATTTATGGCTTTTCTCCTGCATCCTCAAAACCCTACATTTCTATAAAAACAAGGCTCAACTCTTCATAATTACCACCTCAAATTTGCACAATTACTCTGGCGAATTGGTGATTGAGGGATTCAACTCTTGTGACAGGCGATTTGTGAGATCTTTCATTGTTGATCATAGTTTTACATAGTTTTCATATCATAGCAGTCATATTCATTCATATCATTCTTAGATTAAATCTACATTCAATTTCATTCATCTAGCTTAGATTCATATATATTTCATATTATTGCACATAAAATACAAAAATATAGATTAATCTACATTCATTTCACATTCATTCTTTTGCATTCAAATCCTTCGTTTAGGTGTTGCATTGTCACTGATCTCGATTCCAATCTGAGAACATCATACTCACACCTACTAGAAGGTAGTAAATCACCTGGTTAGCTTAGTTTCCTTTATTTGCAAGATTTCAATTTTGGCTAACCTCTAATGTTTTACTGAAGTGTTGTGTCTACAGCTAGGTACAAAATTCACACACATAGATAATAGTTGATATACTTTGCCAAATATTATACATATGTTGCAGTATTTCATATAATTGTTTGAATGTGTGTTCTAATATTTGGATTAGTTGAATGATTAAATACTTGAAGATATGTATATGGTACTAACCTGCCAAGGAAAGAGGGATGACTGAAGAATGGAGCAACGAGCATTGATGAAGAGCGAAGAAGACTCAGTCATGATGATGAAAAGTCATTATGGTACCGCAAGACATGCCTGATAATTTGAAGGGAGAATCATTTCAAGAAATATAGGAACATGTTTATGCTAGTTAGAGATTATCTTTTGTGTTCAAATAAGCATCAATCCTCTATATAAAGGGAGATGATGGCTAAATAGAAAGTTAGTGAGATGGTTGTATTATTATTATAATCTGAAGCAAAATTAATTTTCCAATTATGTGTGTTGTCTTATGAAAATGTAATTGGTTTTATGGAAATACAATGAAGAAGTGATTTTGAGTTCCATTTTGTGTTGGTAGCTAGTAGAAACCGACCAAGGAGTGCCACTTGGAAGGTGGATTAGAGTAGAGTAGATTACATTGTTTGAGCATTTACAACAGTTCAAGTAGAGTTCATTGTTCTTTTTTGTAGCACTATACATTGTGTATGTTCTTACAACACTTGTAGAAATAATCATTTTGAATACTTTGGGTTGACAGAATAGATTAGGATTGAAGTTATAGTTGTCAGCACCATTTTCATTGTAGATGTGTGTGTTTACTTTCCCACAACAATAGTGTAAGTTTCTTTCATTTATTTTCCTTCCTGCATCTTAAGAAAAATGACTCCGTGAGAGACTTAGTGCACAAATTATGTTGTCCCATTTTAATTATACATCCCTCGGTTGACAATTTAAATGCACTTCATGATAGGGAAAATGATACTTAGTTTGAATATACTATTCCTAGGAGAAGCCATGGCATGATTATTATTACCTATTATGGGGTTGTTCAAACCACTAGGTTTTTCTTGATCAACTACCTTGGGTATTTACTTAAGTTGCAATACATCAATATTTGATGATAGTTTATAATCCAATTACGGCACGATGTGGAAGCAACGGGAGTCAGCTGGCAGGCAATGATCACCTGCAAATTGATCATTCAGTGGGGGAACAAAAAATGGTGCTAGAGAACCTTTCAGAAGACATCTAGGTTAGTTTTATCAGGGACAAGGACAGAAAGGTTGGCCTTTCAATCATCGCAATTAGTTTCGACAGCAGGAGCATTTTTTCTAGAAAGGAGAAATGATAGTAGGGAGTCTCAAAACCCTAGACAGGTTTTTCCTATGAATGGAAGGAGTGGGGATAATTGGAATAGGTTTGGTGGTCAAGCACCATGTGGTAATGCACCTCTATACACATGGATTGGTGGTAACTTTAACTTCTCAAAGATGAAGTGAAGGTTTTATCACCCAAAGGTGTAACCAGTGGGTCCTCCGCAACCTAACAATGAAGATGAGAGTAATATCAAATATGAGGTAATGTCAACTCTTAAGATTGCTAATCCTCAATGGGTAGATGTTGTAGTGTCTCTCAAAGAAAGGGCTTTTTTCTTTAAATGGTTAGAACCCTGGCCTTCGGTGACCCTAGTTAGAGATTGGTGTAGTCGTGCCTAGGGAAAAAATGTTAAACTCAAAACCCTATCTAATGGTTATTACATGGGGATATGTGTTGTTAAAGAGGAGAAATTATGGATTATAAACAATGACCCTTACTTGATAAGTGAGCGGGGAATCTACTTGAAAGATTGGGAGGAAAATTTCAATCCCTAGAAAGAGAAGCTCAATGAATACCCAGTATAGCTGAACCTCCACAACCTCCCATTGGAATATTGGGATGAAACTACATTAGAACAAATTGGTAATAAGATTGGATCTTATGTGATAGCGAAAGAAGTGATCAATAAAAAAGATGCTTCTATTCACCCCCGTATCCTTATCAAGATTCAAAACAATGACCCCATTCCAAATTATATCATCCTAGGGATAGAGCATGGGTCTTGGAAACAAATGGTGGAAATATGGGAAGGAGAGGAGATGGAGAGCACACATATGCCACCCCAATAGAATATGCAGACTAAAGGGAAAGGGCTTGAAGAGGATAAACTCCTTAATCAAATTAAACAAGAATTTTTAGGAGGCTGGAAGGTTTCTGGTGATCCGATTGCAAATCATGGATGCTCCTTTGATTGAGGACAAGGCAATACTCCCCAATGGTGAAAAGAGTATAATCTGGCAAAGGAAGATGCGATTCAGGGTGTGGTTTATCCAAGCTCTCTGGGGGAAGATAGATTGTCTACATAGGTTGTTAAGGAAACCCCTCTTTGTGTTTTTTATGCTCAAAGGAAAGACATTCTCTCTACAGAGGCCTTGCCACTACAAGTAGATCATCATCAAGCATGCCCTCTAGGTGATTATGAAGCTCTAGCAGCAACAATGATTCAATCACCTTTCATAGTTTAGGAGACTCTAGTTTCCAATGATCAAAGGAGCCCTATTCTAAACAATAAATCTAATATGGAGATAGAAAATGCCCTTGTCTTCCAAGAGTTTTAGGGATCTAAAACCCATTCATTCAGAGATGATGAGGAGAAAATAGATGATAATTTAAATTTCAAGGATATTGAAATTTCTCTGATAAGAAATCTAAATAGTACTTTTGATAGCAATAAAGATAGTGGTGATGGTTCAAAAGATTGGGAATCAGACTATGCTGGGTAGGAGGTGGGTGGTTGTTTGAATGATCTAGGCCTAGCTAATTTACCAGGGGTTACAACCATTAGTAAAGTAGAACAAACTCCCTCATAGCTTTTTAAACCAAGAATAGGGGAAAAGAAGAGGAGAGGTCCTAAATCAAATAGAGTGAAGTTGGCCATTGCAGGTAACGCTTTGGATCAAACTAAGTTGTTAAGATCGGGAAAAGGCTATGCCTTTTCCCGGGAGCAATGAAACTCCTATTGTGGAATGTCAGATGCTACAATGCCTCTCACAAGATGTGTTTGATCAAGTGGTGTTTTGATCAAACACAACCTAATCTCATATTATTACAAGAAACAAAGATTAAGAAGGAGGATTTTATGTTTTATGATAGGAAGTTTAGTAGATGGAAATGTAGTTGGATTGAATCATAAGGAGCTTCATGTGGTTTAGGAGCTCTCTGGAATGAGGATGTCATGGAGGTAACTGTCAGGAAATAGGATAGTAACTGGCAATGGTTGGATGTCTACTCTAAACAACTAAGGTGTAATTTCTCTTTATTCAATATTTATGGCCCAAATAATAGCATGCTCAAAATGAGGTTATGGGAAAGTTTATCCTCATTAATCATTGACCTAAAGGATGAGATGGTAATTCTAGGTGGTGATTTTAACACCATACTAAAACCTGAAGACAAGAAAGGAGGTAAAGGTTGGCGTAACACCAGCCAACAAGCTTTTAGTGACTTTGTGGATGATGGGGGTCTTATTGAAATTTCTTTCAAAAGAGGTGATTTTACCAGGACTAATCACAGAGAGGGATTTCTAAACATAGCTGAAAAGCTTGATAGGTTTTTCTTAGCCAGAAACTGGGCTGAAACTTTATGGACCTGTGAAGTTGAGATATTGTCATTTTAAGATTCAGATCATTTCCCAATTTGTTTATATATACAAGATGAAAAAACTCCAAAAAGATGCCCTTTCAAGTTTGAGATGATGTGTTTCTAGGCATAGGACTTTGGTAATCTTATATCAAGATGGTGGGAATAGGCTCCGAAATGAGCAAGTAAAAAAGCTTTTATCTTTTTCAAAAAATTGCAATTTCTAAAAGAGCAACTTAAAATGTGGAATAAAGTAAACTTTAGAAATATTTTTGAAGAAATTTGTAGGCTTGAAGATGAACTGAAATAGTTAAGCCTCAAAGTTATTGATTTGGGTATGCAAGAGATGGATTTTCAAGAAGAAAATAGATTGAAAAAGGAGTTGGATGGTTGGCTTAGAAAGGAGGAAATTTATTGGAAACAAAAATCTAGGGAGCCATGGCTCAAGGCTGGTGATAAAAACATAAAGTTTTTTCACAATTTTGTCAAAATCAGAAGGGCAAAGAATAGCATTTTCAGTATCAATAATAGTACAGGTGAGATGGTTTCTAATAGGATTAGTATCAACAAGGAGGCTATGGATTTCTTCTCAAAGTGTAAATCTCAAGAAGTTATTGATGAGAGAACTTATGATTCTATCTTGGAAGTCATCCCCCCTCTTGTCTCAGAAGACATGAACAGGTTTTTAATGGATCCTACTTCTAAAGAGGAAGTGAAAAATGCTCTTTTTGGTTTGGGAAGTGACAAAGCTCCCAGACCAGATGGTTTTCCTGCAGCTTTCTTTTAGAATCTTTGGTCAATTTTTGGAAACGACTTATGGGAGGTGGTTGAAGAATCCAAAAAGGGTGGTTTTATTCTTAAAGATTTTAACTCAACCTTCATTGCCCTTGTTCCTAAAAAGAGTGAACAAGTCACTTTTGAGGACTTCGGGCCTATTATTCTATGTAATATGGTTTACAAAGTCATCTCAAAAGTGATAGCTAATAGACTTAAACAAGTTTTAAACAAAATCATTTCTGAAGAGAAAAGTGGCTTCTCTCCGGGGAGATCAATCTTTGAGGGTATTATTGTAGCTCATGAAGCTGTTCACTCAATAAGATTGTCTAAAGCTCAGAAGATGATGGTGAATTGGACATTAAGCAGGCCTATGATGAAGTTGATCTAAGCTTTTTAGTGAAGGTTTTATCTTAGTTTGGATTTGGGGAGCATTGGATCCAGTGGATAAAAGGATGCATAAATACTCCAAGATTCTCTATTTTAGTGAATGGGAGTCTGCAAGGTTTTTTCTCTCAAGAGAAAGGCATTAGACAAGGGGACCCTTTATCACCCTTCCTTTTTATAATTATGGCGGAGGTTTTAGGATGGTTGATTAAGAAGCATAGGGATAAGGGGGACTGGATGGGAATCAAGATCACTGATGGTGTGGAGGCTATGACTCATTTGCAATTTGTGGATGACACTTTTTTGGGAGGAGAAGCTTATGTACAAGAAGCAAGGATCATGAGGGACACTCTCATGCTTTATGGTAGAGTATCAGGATAGTTTATAAATTGGAAAAAATTGAAGATTTTTTTCTTCAATATGCCTCAGGAGTTACAAGTTAGAATTTGCAAAATTTTGGATATGCAACAAAGGCAGATGCCAAACTGATACTTAGGTATTCCCTTCTTTACTGGTGGAAACAAAGCTGAGTTGTGGAAAGATTTAATTGATAAGTGTTTTAGGAAAATGGAAGGATGGAAAGGGAAATGCCGGTTGTCTTTTACAGAAAGGATTCTCATGTTACAAACAGTGATTTTAGCTATACTAATATACTCTATGATGTGTATGGATATGCCAAAAAAGGTCCTAAAATTTTTAACTCAAAAAATGAGGAAATTTTTCTAGAATGGTGCTAATGAAGATGACTAGATTCCTCTCTTAGCATGGGAGAAAATCTACAGGCCGAAAGCATATGGTGGTGCTGGGATTCGTAATTAGCACTATATGAATAAGGCTCTAGGAGAAAAATTGGTATGGAGCATGTATAGAAATCCATCTCAATATTGGGCTAGGATTCTACAAGCAAAATATCTGCATCATGTTGATGCTGACAAAATCCTAACTATTTGTGATCCACCTAAAGGATCTACAATATGGAATTTTATCTTATCCTGTAGAGAGGTTATCACAACTCATCTCTCTTGGAAAATAAGGAATAGATCAAGAGCTAAATTTTGGTTTGACTCCTGGGATGGTCATAAGGCTTTGGTGGATGATAGAGGCAATGAGGATCTTCAGGCTTATTTTTCCTTAAACTAGGGATATAGGGTCTGCGACTATATGGTTCAAGATATTGAAGGTGTTGGCCCTCGTTGGCGATGGAGGAGCTTGGATAGCAAGGATATTACACCTCAAAAAAAGGTGCATATGCAATCTATATTTGATAATAGAATCCTTAATCACAGCGGTAAGGAGGATAAGTTGTTTTGGTGTGGCTCATAGTTAGGTAATTACTCTGTTAAGTTGGGTTACAAATTTATTGATGGCTTGGAAGATGCTCACTTTTCCTCTAGGGACTTATGTTGGCACCAAGATATTCTCCCAAAAGATGGAGCCTTCACATGACTTGCAAGCAAAGGAAGAATTTTAATAGTGGAAAGAAGGAAACGATTAGACATGGCAAGACTGATGAGGTGTGCTCTTTGTGAAGGCCATGAGGAAATTGTTGATCATTTACTAGTGTAATGTAACTTTGCTAGTAAATGTTGGGACCATGTGCAGATGAAGTTAGGGTGGTTGGGGCCAAGACATAATAGTGTGAAGGGCATTCTAGATGGATGGCCAAGAACTTTTGGTAAGTCGACACTTTCAAGCATATGGATTATCTCCCCCTCATTAATATTGTGGGAACTCTGGAAGGAATGAAATAGAAGAATTTTCAAAGGGGAAGCTAAAACCTTGAAAAGGTGTTTTAACTAGATTGATCATGCTATTGAAGAGGTTATGGGGGTGGAAACCTTGAGAAAACAAGCTCTTCGAGTGCCTTTTACACAGAGTGATACTCTTATACAGAGAAAATGGTTGGGGATCAAATTTAAGTCTCCTTTAGGTTCTTTGATTATCAAATCTAAAAAGGAGAAGGAGGTTGAGGTTGTTTGGAAAGCCCCAGAGGATGGTTGGATGAAGGTAAATTTTGATGGAGTGGCGCAGGGTAATCCTGGCAGATCAGGTGCTGGTGTTATTATCAGAAATTCTAAGGGTGAGTCAGTGGCTGTGGGTGCAATGAGGTTGAAAGATAGGACAAATAATATGGATGAGGGGCAGGCTACTTTGATGGCAATAAAATTGGAAAAATAGTATGGTGTTTTGAAAATTCACCTTGAAGGGGATTCAATGATAATTGTGCAAGCAATTGCTAAGTTAACAATTAATGCTTGGCACTTGGAGAATTTTATTGATTTAATTAGAGAAGAATTAAGCAATTTTGATGATTTCCAAATCACCCATATAAAATGGGAGGGCAACAGAGAGGTAGATAAATTATCAAAGATTGCCACGACTCTAGATGAGCTGGAGGTGCCACATATTAGAAGTGGACAATGGGTGATTAACGTGGACAATCCTTTCTGACAAAAATCTTGCGTAATAATTATTGTGATGTCGTATAGGCTCATGTTGGGGTGACAGATTTTATATGTGTTCCTTCATTATAACAATCTCATTATGAGATGGTGTGCACCTTTAAGTGTAGTAGGAGATGGCGGCTTTATATTATTGTTTAAGGGATGATTACATGCGAAGGTGCAGGGTATTAATGAGAAGGACTAGCTTTGGTGTGAGGTTGTTGTAGAAGCATAAAGGTGGCCTTTTTGGTTTCTTTTAAGTATGGTGCTTCATTTGTTTTTTGTCAAAGGTCTTTTCTGCAAAATCAATGGAGTCAAACTTCACTTTCAAGACTAAGAAATAACAAAAAGGCTTATATGGCCCGGTAGAGAAGATTTGGTTGCAAAAAATGTTATTGACTCCAACTGAGAGGGTGATTTTGGCGATGCAGGAGACTCTTGGCCCTCTTTTCAACAATAATGATAGGCGATGGAAATTACAGGTGGATATAGCAGCCATGATAATGGTTTGGGGGCTTGAATTAGGGGTTTCAGAAGAGAGGGTCAAATGGGTGATGGAGTCCCTCTTTGAAAAGGCTCTATTGGTGGGTCTTGAGTAGGTACTCGAATGGGTGCACCCAGGCTGGGCATTTGATTACATGGAAATGTTTGATGATGAGCTCGAAGGGGAGGAAGTGGGCATCATTCCCTTTTTAATATGGCTGAAGTGGGTGAATAAATAGGCTTACATAAAGGATCACGAAAGAGCTTGGCAAAGTTTAGTTGCAGCCATTCTAGAAGTCGAGGAAGCTAACAAAAGGGTAGTTATGTGGGTAAAGGTTTCGAGAAAGGAAAGGTTTGCAAGGCTCTATCATGCAAGGAATTTTTAAGGTTTGGTGGCATGGTTTTTTTGTGATGGCTTCTCTTTGATGCAGTTTCATTTTGACTTATGGTTTCCAGTCACCAGTGAAGTGTTTTTGTTGGGCTCATCACTATCTTGCTGCAGGTGAGATCTATGCCACTTGTGGCCTTGTGTGTGTAATTTTTTAGCATAGTATTATAACCCTATGTAAATGTTGACATCTCAGGTGATATGCAGTTAGGAAGGATGTAATGAAATGCTACTTAGTAAATTATGTATTGTGTATTATTTTTTGTACTGTTGTAAATAGATTGCAACTAAGGTTATTTGGTATAGGGGTGTTTAGTCGTAGATACTTTTATGATGGGTCAAGAAGACTCAAATCTTCATATTGTATCTATCTTTAAAATTAATAAATATAACCTATTACAAATATTAAAAAAAAAATTGATGATAGTTTAACACCTTGGTGAGAAAGCATTAAAATTAATTTTCCTTGTCCATTTATAAGACCCTCTCTAATGTTTTATGGAATCTAGGGTCTTGCATTAATTCTTTGAGCTCCTCATCTATGGGTTCATCCTTAGTGGTAAAATGTGAGGGTCATTTTGAATATTTTGCCTAAGAATTTTCCTTATCACTATACCCTTCCATGTTTTTTTAGGATTCCTTCTCTTTTTGTTTTTGGGACCTACTTTGAACCATAAATATGACAAATTAAATGGATGTAAGTTGGATGAATGCTTTGATATATGAAGAAATATGGTGAATTACTAAAGTGTTGACTAGAATTGGAGTTGATAATGACAAACTTGGATAACTATGTCTATAGGAGATGATAAAGATCCTCTATGATATGACAAAAATCACCAAGATATGTCTCAAAAGTAAGTCTCTAGGTAAGGATGATAAATCTTGATAACTGAAACTCACTAAGGTTGAAGTTCTGAATAGTATCAACACCAAAAATATGCTTTTTGAAAGATATGAATATATGAAAAGACAAGGTGAATGGTAGATGAAAATGAGGTTGTTAAAAATGTATCAATATATTCCAATAGTTATTTGATTATTCTAGAAACCACAAGTAGACTAAAAAGGGTGCATGAATATGATTTTGATTTTTGCTCAAATGAGGGCTTTAGTGCTCTGTTACAGATGCACAATAATGTTTTTGTAGGACAGTTGAACACATGCACAACAACTTTAAATTAATGCACAATAATAGATAATGAACACATAGGAAAATGTGTCTAAATGTACATAACATTTGATTGAATGCGCAGGAAGAAGATGTAAATGCACAAAAATAGTATTTTTCATTTTTTTGCAAGTTTTTTATTTTTTTGATTTTCTAGTTTTTCAAATGTTTTTGGTTGTTTTCTATTTTTTAGAAAGGAAGTATACACACAAAAAACAAAATGATGATTCCTAAGAGTTTAACTAATATGCAATACATAAACATGCTTACAAATATTAAGGTTGGCCAAGGCAATATCTGTTGAATCCTCACTGCGGATAATTCAAACCATACTTATTCAAAGAAAATAATTTATAATTCTAGAGGCACAAGCTCCTCCTTATAGTGCACTCACTTCTTAGGAACACTAGACTTTGAAATCTAAGGGGTATCACTTCCTAAGGAGTTGTTATCTCTACTAGGAACTACGAGTACGTGAAGTGTCTTCATGAGCATGGACAACTCCTTGAGCTAACAGATAGAAGGTTTTTGGTCCCTAAATAATAGTTTATAGTCATGGCATCCATTCAGATGGCTATGCTCGAATGGTATTCCCAATTAAGGGGTCTCTCCCAATCCTTTTGAAACAATGTATTTTATGTCTTGCAATGAAGAGTTTTAATGTATCACATAGATACTAAAGGAAATTTTCATCAACATAACAGACTCACACCTATAGATTATGACTTTAATCACAACCATATTTTGTATATAGTGGTTTATAAGATCTATTCTTGAGTTGTTACCGCTTGGTTTGTTCCATTACACTTGTCCTTATAGGATTCTTGAGAGACAGACCCACTAAAATATTGATACAAGTTTCTCTTAGACCCAAGATCCATGAAGATGAGGGGAGAGGATACGTTTGTATCAATGTTATGCTACACAAAAGTTCCTAATGCACAAAATACAATAAACACTTGATTCTAATCTAAATAAAACACATGAAATTGAAAGGCATGTCATATTTTTAAAACCAAAACAATGGTTATGGTTTTCAAAAGTAGCCCCTATTTGCCCTTTCAAGGAACCTACAAGTGAAATTGTGAGCAGTTTTTAAGGGGTCATCAACAATTGAAACCTACTTCCAGAAAATGCCACAAGCTAATGAGAAATAATTAGTGGCCAAAACTTCTAAACTATAATTATAGGAGGATACCAAAGTATTGTGGATAACTCTGAAGTCATATTTGATTTCATAACCTCTAACTATAGTTATATACCTATACATTTCTAATAGTTTCTCTTCTAATGCAATTTTTATGATGTCCCACTCTTTAAGGAATGATAGAGTCTCCTCTTTAGTTGCTTCCATGATCTACATCCTGGTGTTTGTCTAATGACTTTAGCGTTATTTTTTAGACCTCAAAAGTTAGTAATAAATGCACAAAAATAGTGAATGAAAGCACAAGAATATTGAATACACGTGTAGGAACAAAAATAAAATGCACATATATTAGGAATGTAGGCACAAGAATATGTGTTGTATGCGTAACAAAAGAAAAAGAAAAAAATATATGGATGTAAATTATTCCTGATGATGTTTTCTAATGAAATGGATGTGCAAGAATACTTGATATATGCACAAAAATGAAGGATGAATGTGCAAGTCAGCAAGAATGTATGTGTAGAAGCAACCTAGAAACCTTTCTTCAAGCAGAAAAACTAAATTCATTTTGTTAAATTTGATGGTTCAACCCCACAATGGGCACCAAAAATGTATGCAAAAATAATGTCCAACTATAGAACTGAAATACTAGTCCACTAATTAGCCTAAATTCTATTTCAAGATGCACACAATGAAGAATAAAAGAGTAGATAAATAAAAATCAAATCTTTACATTTACTTACTCTTTATAGCTTGTCTTCCTTGCCTTCCTAGCTTTGAATTCCTGGTTTGAGTTCTCAAATTTTAGCCAACTTCACCAAGATGTCTTTAAAGTGTGGAATAGTGGATTTCTAAGATGCAAACTAGGTGAATTCCCTAAAATGATTGAAATGGATAATGCAAGATGGAATGCTGATGATGATGAGGCTAAGATTCTAAAATGCAATGATTATGATATGGATAAAACTATGATAATGTTTTCAAAATGATTACTAGAATGCCCAAAATCACAAACTACTAAAATCTCCAAGATTGCTAATTGTTCTCCAAATGATGGAAATGTGCTCCTTTTATAGGGTTTTAAAGCCATCAAGACCATGTGGTGAGATCCTACATTGGAGATTGAAAGAAGGGAAAATCAAGGGCTAAGATTGACATGGTTATGGAGGTTGAGAAGAATGTGGGATTAGTTGGATTGCGAGAGTAATAATAGGGGGAATGTTCCTCCTAAAATGTCAAGGAGGATGAAGAGGGAAGGAGAGATGCATGTCAAGTGTCTCTCCATGACCCTTGAGAAGAATTAGGAAGGACCTTTTCTTCCATAGAACTCTTTGTACAAGTGTCCCTATGAGTCATATTTGACCAAATGAGTTGGCCAAACCAACTACTAGTTTATAGCCATGATAAAATAGACCAAGTCCTAGAAGGACACATACCCCTTCCATCCCCTTAAAAATATAACTCATGGTTGAAAGAAAATAGGCTAACAAATAAATTAATTAATTAAATTAATTATTTTAGCCAAGGGTGAGGTGTAAAGTGAGGTGGACTAAGGTGACTTAGACATGAGATGCGTGTGTAATTGAGCAATTTTTAGAAAATCAATTAATAGAAATAATTAGAAAAGTTAGAAATAGAGGAATACGATGGGTGAATTAACTAAATAAATTTAATAATTTATTTAGTAATAGAAGAAAGGCCATTAATTAAATAATAAATATTTAATTAATTTGTTAGGCCAATTTTTAGTGTATACAAATGGATTGGCTATTCGAGAAAAGTTATGATGTAAGTGAAAGTAGCTGAGTACATAAAGAAGTGTTGGTTGTCAACAATCAATTTTAGTCTTTTGGAATAATTTCTAAAGTATACATTGATGCATCAAATATGGACAATTTATCACATTGTTAAGTTGAAGATGGAGTGAACTCAAAATAATCATTCTTAAGGATCAAAGTGAGTGCACAAAGAAAATATTGTTGGCGAAATGGGTGGCTTCAAAGAAACATTTTGTACTAGGTGCTCATATCAAACGATTAACAAAGGTGGTGAAGATGATGTTTTTGATTTGTACATCTGAAGGAAACATGATGATCACACCAATAAAATGGACAAATTTCTCTTTCTACCAAAGTTTAAAAGTTTCAAGTTGTTCTTATGTAAAAGTGACTATGTCACTCATTGTAACTAAAAAGTTCAAAGTTGGGCTTAATTTTTGTATAGGTTAGATAAATCCTAAATTGTTCTCAAGTAGGTAGTTACTTGAAGGAATTGATTGGGTAGTTATTCTAAGTAACCACCTTAGGAGGTTATCCTAAGTGGTTATCCTAGGTAGTTATCCCAAGTAGTTACCTAAAGTAATTGCCTTAGGTAGTTATCCTAGGTAGTTACATGAAGTGGTTAGGAAGTTATTCTAAGT
>BSBK01006290.1:0-50000 GCA_027943335.1 Chamaecyparis obtusa | reverse complement strand
CCAAAAGTTGAACAAAATGAATGTTAATGTAATAGAATAAGCTATATTTAATTTAGCTTCAACATTGTCATCAATAATGCATTTAACCTCATGCCACACTTGCAAAATTTTATGCTAACACACTTAGAATATTTTATGATTTTACTATAACCATATTTATAAATTGTATCATAAGAAATGGTGAGAAATGCTATGGAGGAAGATCACTCACCAAAAAAAATGGATGGAGGGAGTATGATACACTAGGAACACCCCCAAAGGCTCACCCTCAAACCCAAATCAAATTAGCACAACCCAAAAGGATGAAGGGGTGCTAATACAAGATCTAGATTTGAGGACGAAGTGTGATTTGGGGATGTGTTCCTTTACTGTTAAGATGCATGTGATATGTAAAAATGATATGAACATCTATGAATGGAATTAATGTTATGACAAAGAAAAATACATCTAACAAGATGTGATATCATATTTGATGTATAAAAGTAAGTGTAAGATGAAAAGAGGAGGAATAAACTCACCTTGAAGCTAGGAGAAGAGGAGTGAACTTCAGATATGGTTTTGACTATTGCAAAGCTGTCAAAATTAGAAATGGTTTTGGATCTGGCACTCTAACACCTGTAACTTCTAATTGTAAAAATTTTAGATCCAAAGGACAATGTCGAATAAAGTCAACCTTGTCCAGTAAAGTTGACCTTTTCCTAGAGATTTTGAATCTAATAAAATATGTGAAGGATCTGCAACTGGTTTTGTAACTCTCAAAACTTGGATCTGAAACTCTAAAAACCCGTTCCTACACACAAAAAGAAGGGGAAAAGGTTGTGGAAAGGGGCTTTCCTTGGTCAAGCCCCTATATAGGAATCAACCTTGAAATGAAATAAAAAATGCATAAGTAAAGTAATGTAAACAAGATAAATGTTAGATTTACCTTGCACGAAAAAAACTCATTGATGGATGTAGTAATTAGTCAAATCCATAAAGATGCTTGAAATGTATATTTGGAGTGTGTTGCAGAATCAAGAATGCCTTCACAAATGCATAGATCTACACTTGGAAATCCTAGATCTTTAAAAAATGTATGCTTGAAATCTTGAATGGGGAAGAGGAATGAATCTTCTTACTTGCTTGAGAATTCCTCTACTTAGCCATCATGGGGAGAGAAATTTGCACCAATCAGAGAAGATTTTATTTTCTTTAATGGATAAAGACTTGGAGATCTTGAATTGGATGCTTTCCTTCAAATCTTGAATCCAAATCCTCAATTAGCTTGATTGCACTTGTTCTTCAAATTTCCAATAGTTTGCATGTATTCTTGATTGTGGATCATGTATAATAATAATAATAGATTCCTTGCACATAGAATGGATAGTCATGGATGTTAAAATGAGAGGCCTTGATTTCCTTTTATACTCATTTTAAGATTCAATATTTTTGGGTCGACCACAAATAAAGACCAAAAAGAAAAACCTTTGCATTGGGCCTGAAGCCTACTTAAATGCAATCCTAGAGGACAAGGCTGATTTGGGTCAACCTTGTTTGGGATAAGGCTGACTTAGTGCAACCTAGTCCCAATATTGTTAATTTTGAAGTGGATCTTGATCTTGGGAAGTGTGAAATGTTTTAGGGAGAGAAAATGAAAGATGGAGGAAATCAAGCATAAAAACATTCAGATCTTGAAATCACTAAAATGGGATCTAATAGGTCCTAAAGCCACTAATAATGGGTGCTAACATTTTAGGATGGTACATTTAGCCCCCACTTTAGCGGGAGTGTGAGACAAGCTCATGTTTACGGTAAAGTAGATCAAATGCATAAGATGATCTCATCAAGGTTAAAGAGATAGAAACATCAAGCCCCCAAGTGACTTGAGTCCTCATCAAATCCAAAACCAAAATAAGGGAGACATCACTCAAAAGAGAGGGAGAGAGGAGAGAGAGTTTGATCACTAGCCCAATAAGAGTCTATCTTATTTTGAACCATGCAAGGAAAGCGTTGCAAAAGATGGAATTAAATAGTCTAGCAAATTGTATTATGCTAGTTAAATCCATCAGTAAGGATTGACCCTTAAAGAAAGTACTTCCAATAATGGATCCAACAAAAAAATGATTAATCCTAAGGAAAGGTTAGCTTACTTAGGGATCAAAGAAGGATGGTTAGTCAAAGTACCAAGTGAGCACGATCAATCTAAGGACCAAATGAAAAATGGGGATCAATCCAAGGATCTACTAAAAAATAGCATTGAATCTGTGTGTGTGTGTGTGTGTGTGTGTGTGTGTAAAATGTGAACATAGAGCAGAGTGTATGCTCCCATGTTAAAGCTATTGCAAACTCCTTAATGATAAAATTGCTTTAATGGAGCATACATGCATCCACAAGAAACATTTCCACTGAGAAATGCCCCCAAGAAAGGACAAATCAAGGGAAATGAGCACATGACAAAAGGGAGCACGAAAGGGATCTACCAACTCTAGGGTAAGTATGATCATATGATAATATGTGAGATATTATATCAAAATGAAATGTCATCATCCCCCAAAGGTAGTAGAACTACAAGCACAATGGAATAAAATCACGTAAGAGTTACGAAGAAGAGTCTTTTTGGGTTGGCATCATGGAGACCAAAAATAATAGTTAGTTGTCATTTCGCATCATCCTAATAAGGTAACACAAAGACACATTTACGAATAGTGGCACATGCACAACATAACATGTAACGACATATAGAAGAGGAGAGATACAAATAGAACAATGTGTACGACATTGCAATTCATTTATCGCCTTGCGCTAGCGGAGCAACAAGGGTCATTTAAAGAAATATAAATAAAATTTATAACATGTATCACATCATGGTGGAAGCATAGTACAATAGGAAAATGAAAGAGGAAATAGTCAAGCATATCTCCTACCCCCTATCTCAGTTCATTGTGTTTAGGGAAGGTGGTAAATTTGTAAGAGGAGCAACATCAAGCACAATAGATGGAACAATAACTAGTTCCAAACAAGGACCCTACTATGAAGATAGGTTTCTTTGTTTGTCTCTAGGAGTGATACATAACTATTGTGAAAGCATAGCTAGTAAATCATGATCAATATCAATAGTCTCATACATGTCATCAGAAACACTAGCATGAATATCGTTGTTAGCATCAATAATATTATCATCAAGAGTATCTTCTTCATCTAGATTAATTTTAATAGAATATAAGATACGAATAGCACTATCATGTTTGTTCATTTTAATCTTGTTTAAATTCACTTCCTATGTTGGCTCAAGCATGGGTTGGTCAAAGGAAAGTGAAGCATGACGAGGTGTATGAGGTGAAGCAATGTTTTGAGAAGTACGTTGACAAGCTCGAGCATGACGCTTGCAACAAAAATCAGGAGCATGATGGTTGCGTTTGGTTTTTCTAGAAATTTGGGTTGGGATAGGATCAATCAACATAAATTCCTTTTCTTCTTTAGGAGGAAGAACAAAAGGAACCACACTAGGTTGAGAGATGATTGGAAGAGGATGTGTATAAGAAATAGGAGGTGGAATAGAAGTAGGTAGAGAAGGTATAAGTGGTGTACGAAGAAATCCACATCTAGGATCATCCTCAGGTTTGCTAAGTTCATAAATCTTTTGAACCTTGTAGGCTTGGTATGGTTGAAAGAGATAGTCAAGACAGGCTTGAGTTAGCTAAGGCATAAAAGGCCAAAAGAAATCAAGGTCAACTGAGTTTTGAGGCACTTAAGGATGATAAAGGATATGGTTAATAGTCATGATTTATCCCTTATGAGGAAATTTAACACATTTATGAATAGGAGAAGCCACGACTTTCATGGAGGTAATCCAAGGAAGGCCAAGTTTGACTTGAAATTGATCAGAAATTGGAATGAAAATAAAGGTGGCATCTAAAATTTTAACACCAACTTCAACGGGGAATGAAATGGAACTATGGGAAGGATAAAGGAAACCATTGTGAATTTGAATCATAACATCATATTTATCATAAAAATATTTTTTCAATTGTTTGCAACAAAGATGTTCTTTAGTTATTACATTCACCTTGAAAGTGGGATCAATAAGGGTACCACGAGTTGGAAGACCATTAACCTTTGTGATAATGTAGAGAGGACCATCGAATGCTTTAATTGTCTTAGTAGGATCAAAGGTAATGTAAGGATGAGATGAAGGTTTAGGTTTGACTTGCTCAACTAAATTAACAATGTGATTGGCTTCATTAATTTTTTCATCTTAGTCAACACATTGGGAAGAAGAAGGTTGATCAATGGTATTGGTTGAATGAGATGGAAAAGGATTGGTGTAGATTTGAAAATTTTGGTTGGGAGGTGCCACATATTTGTTTCCTTGATCATCAACACTATCAATAGATATAGCCTTGGAATCAATAAGATCCCAAATAATAGTTTTCAAGTGGAAACATTTTTCAATATCATGACCAAGTTGACAATGATATTGGCAAAAAGCTTTGGAATCAAAGTATTTGGATTGAGGTTTGGATATGTCAATGGGTTTGATATGAGGAAGTTTTAACACATTAACATTAATTAACTTCAATGTCACATTATGAAAAGATTCAGAAAGGTGAGTATAATTACAAGTAGGTTTTAAAATAGACGACAAAGGAGCCACACATTTGGATGTTGTTGCCACTTGCTCGTCAACAATGTTGGATGAGTTGTTGATTTTGATGTAGTTCTTTAATTTCAAAAACTTATTGAAATTGGATGTGACACCACTCTTATCAATGGGAATAGGAGCCATTGGAGTGGTTCTCTCAAATTGACTCACTTGCAGTTGAAAATCATGAAGCACAACACACAATTGTGAAAAAGAAGAGAATTTAGAAATAAGTATCTTATCTCTAATGTCACTTTGTAAATTAGCAATGAAACTGTGTTGCACATCAATATCAAGCACATGATAATAAATCTGAGCATGAAAATGCTTAAATCTACCAATGAAATCACTAAATTTTTTATTAACACCTTATTTACAATACATTAAATTAGTTAGAGAAATTTTAGGACCAATGTTGTATTATAATTGTTGAATGACAGCATTAGCAAGCTTTTAGAAGGAATCAATTGAATAAGGAGGCAAGAAACAATACCATTGCAAGGCTTTATCTTGAAAGATTCTAGTAAACAAATTTTCCATGAACCTATGGCCATGAGAGAAATCATTACACAAGGTTTGGAAAGTTTTAACAAATCATAGGATCACCCTTATCATTATGTCTCAAGATGAGGAATCTCAATGCATTATGGGATAACAACATGGATAATATCAATAGACAAAGGACTAGCAATGTCAAAAGTACGAATGATGAACTTGGATAGAGTCATGGAAGAAATTTATTTTTGTAAAGAAGACACAGTTTGAGCCAAGCTATTAATGGTAGAATTGGTAGAAAGAATGGTAGGAGGAGAAAAATGAGAAATGTTAGGAGCATTGTTGGAAATTGAGGGAATGGTTGAATATGAAAAAGGAACATTATGATAAGTGCACATGGAATAAGACAATGAAACACATGACACACTTGAAGGAATATAAAGAGAAATAGGATTAGGAAGACTCACATGCATAGGATTGAGATTCTAAATTGAATTTGTTATGATAGGTGGAGCATAAATGGCCACACCAAGAATGGAAGTAGAGATAGGCAAAGAGATTTCAATAGTGGTAGGTGGAGCAAAGCCTAAATCTTGAGCACAATCCCTAATGAGTTTGTTATTGGATTCAATGCGATGAGAAATGCTATGCAAGATGTTAATACCACGTTCATCATTATGAATAAGTTTTTTTAAGACTTCTATAACAGAAAGAACTTTAGGATTATGTTTTCTTCACCTAGACATTGTTCAAACTTCTCAAAGTCATGGGAAAAATTTCAGACGTGGAAAAGACGAACCCTTAATGCTTATTCTTCATCATGAGAAGAATAAGAAGAGTTATTATGACTGATAGGATTAGGATCACTAAGATACATATTGATCTCATCAATATTCCTAGGAAAGGAGGGTTCAGGATCAAAGGAACCCATAAGTCTATAGATTCTTCCAACTAGAATGTTATAGGTTGGAATCAAAGTGATAACACTCATGCACAAGATAATGAAATGAAAAATAAATGCAATGCAATTTGGAATAAAAATACAATTTAACTATCAAATTTAAGCATGTGATGTAAATATTGACTAACAAAGTTCATACAAAGTAGATTTAGAGATGTAATGACAATGAAAGATATAATCTAACACCAAAAATAATGCAAATGAAATAGAACACAAAGATCAAAAGAGGAAATGTCATAAGTCAGGTTCACCAAAATGTATCATAGGTGAACCTATAAGCATGTAAAGGAAATTTAACACCAAGATCAAAAGAGGAAATTTTATGAGTTAGGTTCACCAAAATGTATCATAAGAAATGGAGAGAAATGATATGGAGGAAGACCACTCACCAAATCAAATGGATGGAGGGGGTATGATACATTAGGAACACCCCCAAAGGATCACCCTCAAACCCAAATCATATTAGCACAACCCAAAAGGATGAATGGATGTTAATGCAAGATCTATATTTGAGGTTGGAGTGTGATTTGGGGATGGGTTCCTTTAATGTCAAGATGTATGTGATATGTAAAAATGATATGAAAATATATGAAGGGAATTAATGTTATGAAAAAGAAAAAGAAAAATAACAAGATGTGATATCAAATTTGATGTATAAAAGTAAGTACAAGATGAAAAGAGGAGGAATGATCTCACCTTGAAGCTAGGAGAAGAGGAATGAACTTTAGATCTAGTTTTGACTATCACAGAGCTGTCAAAATTAGAAATGGTTCTAGATCTGGCACTCTAACACCTGTAACTTCTTATTATAAAAATTATGGATCCAAAGGATAGTTTTGAATATAGTCGACCTTGTCTTGGAGGCTCTAAATCTGATGAAGTCTATGAAGAATATACAATTGGTTTTGTAACTCCTAAAACCCAGATTCGAAACTCTGAAAACTTGATCATGCACACAAGAAGAAGGGTAAAAGGTTGTGGAAAGGGGCTTGCCTTGGTAAAGCCTCTATATAGGAATAAACCTTGAAATGAAATAGAAATTACACATGGAAAGTAATGTAAACAAGATAAATGTCATATTTACCTTTCATGAAAAACCCTCATGGATGGATGTAGAAATCGGTCAAATCCATGAAGATGCTTGAAATGTATGTTGGGAATCTATTGTAGAATCAAGGATTCCTTCACAAATGCACATATATACACTTGCCAATCCTAGATCTTGAATGAATGTATGCTTGAAATCTTGAATGGGGAAGAGGAATAGATCTTCTTGCTCGCTTGAGAATTCCTCTACTTGGCCATCATGGGAGATAAGTTTGCATCAATGAGAGAATATTTACTTTTCTTGAATGGATAAAGACTTTGAGATCTTGAATTGGATTCTTTCCTTCAAATCTCAAATCCAAATCCTCAATTAGCTGGATTGCACTTGTTCTTCAAATCACTAATAGCTTGCATGTATTCTTGATTGCGGATAATGTATAATAATAATGGATTTATTGCACATATAATGGATAGTCACTAATGTTAAAATGAGAGGCCTTGATGTCCTTTTATACTCATTTTAGGATTCAATATTGTTGGGTTGACCACAAATAAAGATAAGGAAGAAAAACCTCTGCATTGGACCCAAAGCCCACTTAAATACAATGCCCAAGGACAAGGATGACTTGGGTCGACCTTGTTTAGGATAAGGCCAAATTAGTTCAACCTAGTCCCAACATTGTTAATTTTGAAGTGGATCTAAATCTTGGGAAGTGTGAAAAGTTTTCAGGAGAGAAACTGAAAGATGTGAGAAATCAAGCATAAAGACATTTGGATCTTGAAATCACCAAAATGGGATCTAATAGGCCCTAAAGACACCAATAATGGGTGCTAACATTTTAGGATGATACACAAATAATTAATAAAGAGGGTCAATATCCCAAGCCACCTGCATGTAGAAGGAACAAAAGCATGGGGAGACTTGTAATCTCTTGTAAATCAAATAAGCAAGTAGTACAAATAATAATTATATTCCAAAATTTCATCATAACTTTCAAATGTCCATAGAAAAGGGAGCATTGGAAGAAAATATGATTAGAACTTTCTTCACAACCACCACAAGAAACACAAATGGAGAGCCTATAGAAACCTCTCTTCCTAATATTATCTTAGGTGAGGCACTTGTTCTGACTAAGCATCCACATGAAAAAAATCAAACTTAGGCCAACCAATTTTATTTTGAATTCTTTTCTAGCTAAAATGTTCAACATGCCCCTCTTTGTGTTAGTTAAAAAATTATACAAGAGAAAGTAAATATCATTTCTAGAATAATGGTCCCAAGAAAGGACATATGAATCCTCCAAAAAAGATACATGGTCTAGCTTCCAAAATTGACATCAAAATCTCTTGATCTTCAAAGGACCTCTCACTTGGCCAACTCCAAGACTCCTATTGCTTAAATAGAAACCTTCTGAGTGGAAGTGATTGTTTAAACTCACAAACCCTATATCAATTAAACTCCTAAAAAGTGGAAAAAGGGCTTGTATATGTGGAAAATATAAAAGAACAGAGGGTTGACTACCCAAAGAATCTTCCCAAAATAACACTTTATCATCTTTATTATCTATTTAAAATATATATTCCTTTTCTAAGTGACACTCCTCTTTTAAAAGTGTCCTAGATCATAGATCTTTTCCGAGTTGCATTTATCATCAAAATATCTTTATAATCCACCCCTTCCAAATATTTGAAATTGAGAATCCTAGCCCATGGCTACTCTAGGTTCTTACACCATATCCAATAATTTTTTTGTTAGGAATATTGCATCATTTACATGATGCATATAATAACTAATTCTTAGGTAAGTTAAATTTTGTCTAATAGCCTATTATATTACTGGTATAAATTTTGAGTTGTTAAAATAATTAAATGTTATAGAAGAAGTTGTTCATGGACTTTCTTATTAAATAGGGTTCATAAGTCTTATAAAATATACAATATGTTAATTTGGATGTGTAAACTCTTTATCTTTCTTTATTTTTGTACAAAATCTCTAATATGATAGCAGAGCAATTTTGCACATATGCTTATGTATGTTATCGTAAGAAAGAATATTTATTTGGTAGAAAAATGAATCATTTCCAATTCCATGTTTTATGAAGCATGTTGTGCTATGTAAGATAAAATGGTGAGGTGATTCAGCCAATATCTTGAGGTAACTCTTCCATATTTCTATCGCTGTTAGCTGCTAGAAACTCATACTTTATTATATATATTTTTTCTGGGCTAGTAATTGTTATTTTACATTGCATTGGAGTTTATTTTAATATCATTGGAGTTTATTAAAGATATTAAAATTTTAGATTTTATAAAGGTAATTGTTGTCATCAAGATGACTACAAATTTGGGCACAACAACAATATTTCTCTAACCATACAAATCTAGTAAAGAGGTAGTTAACTAACAAATTATGGTTGATTATTTGGCATTTAGGTTACATTGCTCTACGTACCTAGCTATGTAGACTATCTTCCATTGAGTTATATTTATAAGCCATCCAAATATTGAGAGTGAGTAGTGCTTGATATTATTAAACCACCTTCATACCTAGCTAGATATTATAACTTGAGGTGATTTTTCATCGTTTAATGATGCACGAGGTATGATGCACAACAATGAGTGTTGAGGTTTAAATATTCTCTAATATATTTAGCTTATAATGGTAACTAATATTGAAGAAGATGGGGCTAGTGACCCAAGGAGTAGACACAAAGCATGAAAATTTATTGGATCTTTATAGAATAATTATTATAATGTAGTAGATATGTTTTGATTAAGTAAAAACATGATTTGAAAGGTCCAGAAATCTTATACAAAAGCATCAAAAGATAGAACAATTAAAGTCCAAAATACAATTGTGGTGCCCCACCAAACAAACCAAAGGATCAAACCATAGATCGTACCAGTAAGAATAAAAAATAACCAAAGCAATCATAACAAAGGGCAATTAAGATTTACATTTTTCCCATCCTTGTGTGAACATAAGTTCATATCAAAAGGAGTGGAGGATTTAGATTTCTTTCCCTTCACTGTTGTCCATCCATCCTCCACCTTACCAAAAGCCTTCTGCCAAACCAAAGAAGAGCTCAAAGAGCCCACTGGGTAGGTCACATCAGAAACTGCTGAAGGGACAGGAATAGTACCACGACCATTCCCCAAAACCCTCCCAAGAGAATCATGGATTATAGTACGCACAACTCCAGCAACCAAGACTACACCAGAGCTAGAGACAACATCAAGAACATCTGAACCAGAGACAACACTGTGAGCAACAAAACCTACATCACTAGAAGACAAGATCGTTGAACCAGGGACAACATCAATGATCTGTTCAGGGACAATATCAGTCAAAACCAAAGTCGCATCAAAGACACCATCTGCAGCTTCAAAGACAGCATCAGAAGAAGCAACAAAATCTCCAGCCAAAGCATGATCAGTCTAAAGAGGGCAAGCATCTGGTCCCCCATCCTTAGAGACTTTACGAAGCGTATAATGGTGTTTAGAAGCCCCCACCCACCAAGTAAGTGATTTCTTCAGTTTAACCTTATCAGATAAACACCGCACAACAAGATGGCCAGTCTTGTGGCATTTCCTACACCCGAACAGGATACCCTCATAATCAAGATTCTAAGTCCAAGATCCCAAAGAAGAAGCTAAAGTGATCTTCTCAGGAAGACCCTTGGAAACATCAACCTCCACAAGAATACGAGCATATGTCATCTTAAAAATTTTAGAGGAGCCAGAATCCACCATTTAGAAATCCCCAATAGCCTCCCCCACAGATTCCAAAATAGAATCCAACCAAAGATGAAGGGGAAGATTCAAAAGTCTTACCCATAAGGGTATTTTATTAAAGGACTCTAAAAGAGGGTCAAACCCCTGATACCAAGGTTTGGCCATCAGGGGGAAACGCTCCTCCTAAGTGAAACAACTATCACACAAAATAGTTTTCCTATCTCCAGCATTTTCAAACTTTATAATAAAGAAACCCCTAGCCACAGGGTAAATCTGAACAACATTGGTTAAGATGGGTTCCCAATGCTTGGAAATACAAGCATGCAAATAAAAAAGAGAGGGCCAAAAACCCCTAAAACAAAAGATAACAACATTGGAAGAGAAGTATTATGTAGTTTTTAAAATTTCATCAACTATATCTGAATCAAGATTAACCACAATGGGGTTACTTATAGAAACATGTTGCACAAGAGAAGGGGATTAGGATCCCCTCCGCCTAGAAGAGGCAGGACCAGGGATACCCACTTCAAAGGCAACCACATCAGCATAGGAAATCATAGAACCACCATTCATGGAAGCATCAAACCCCTGAGCCACCGGAGATCCAAACCCACCCACCCAAGAAGACCCAGGCATGGAGGAACCCCTAGACGCCAGAGTATAACCATGGAGGACACCAAAAGAATGAAGAGCAGGAGCACCAACAACAGATCCAGATGCGTGAGCAGGAGCACATTCAAAAAAATTCTGAGCGGGAGTGGTAGCGACCATGTGAAAAAAAGAAGAATGTAGTAGATATGTTGTATCTATATTAGAAATTAAATTTAAATCAATTATCATTGACTCAAGTCATCAAAGTCATATTCTATAAATTGTGTGTCTCTAAATATAATATATAAAGTATAGCAATTGTTTTAGTTATAATTAATGTGCATTACTGGTTGAAATCAACACCTTCAATAGTGTTTAGATTATAGGGGAGATAAATAGGGTTTCTTATAATGGAGAAAATTAGCACATTGATATAAAACTTTGAAGGTTTAAAATTATACACATGGAAAATTAAGTTATAGTCTATCCTAATTGAAAATGATCCATGAGATGTGGAAAGTGAAGCAACAAAAAGGTCAATTGATGTTGATGGAAGCACTCAAGTGAACTATAAAGGATCAAAGAGAAATAGATTTGATTGGTCTTGGAATTTCAAGTGCATCCTCCACCATATCAACTTATTAAAGACCTCAAAGGAAGTGTGGGATATTTGAATGCTTTGTTTGGATCAAAAGCATCAAGTGCAAATATGGTCCCTTAAAGAAGAAATAATTCAAGCCAAAAATCATGGAAGGTGACAATATCGTATAACATATTAGTAAGTTTCATTCCCTATTGATTTAAATAGCTGGGATATTTATGTTAAAGTGGATGATGATGATGAAAAACTATTTTGTTACATAGCACGCCTCCTAGCTATGGCAAAAATGTTTTCACATTGGGCTTGTTAAGGGGCTCTACTAGGTAAGTCCATCTAGTGACCTAAAAAAGGAGGTGACTTGGGAAAAACCATTAGAGGGATGGCGTAAGAACAATTTTGATAAGGAAACTAAGGGGAATCTTGGGCCATCAAGAGTAAGTTTCATTGCTCAGGATTGGCATGGTAATATCTTGGCTTTGGGAGCAAAAACAATAGACGAGGGGACTAACAATGCAGCGAAGGAAAAATTGGCTTTGATGGCAATTAAATTTGGCAAATCCTTACAAATACCAAAAATACATTTAGAGGAGGACTCCTTAATAATCATATAGGAAATAAAAAATGGTAAAGTTGAAGCATGATATCTACAAAATTGTTTTACTTCCATATTAAATGAATTGGCCACATTTGAAGAATTTAAAATTATCCATGTGTGAAGGATAAGAAATAGAGAGGCAGACAACCTTTCAAATAAGGCATTTTCCGAACATGTGATGAAGTCTAAATTGAATATTTTTGAAATCTTCTTAATGAAGAGTGATATCAAACACAAAGGTGGTAATAATAAATCATTAATGCACTGCCAAATGAGCTCGTGTGATGGGACATATTTTTGGAAGGGATTAAATTGGCAATTTTAGGGTATTTTGTAGAGTTGGTTTCAGAAATTTAGCGTGGAGAGTAAGATGGTGGCAAGGTTTTTTTTTGTTGGTTTTGAAGAAGTGCATTTGTAGAGTAATAATAATGGAAGTGGATTTCACACTATTATCAACCAAAAAACAAGCGTCATTTTTTGGACCAACAACAAAGAAGAGACTAAAACAACTATTTTTTTCAAAGACATGAACTCATCTTAAGCATTCAATCCATTCTAGGTGATGTCTTTAATAGGTCCAAAAACATTGATACAAAAACAATATGGATGTGATATCCTTGGTGCTCACTTGGGGTTCAGATTTAAGGGAGGATATTGCTACTATCAAAAGGCAATGGAGGCTATAATGAACAAAGAAAACTTGTATGGGCTGGAGTTGGTCCTTGAATGGATGGTGCCAAGTGCTGGAATTGATGTACAAGAGGGAATTGATAACCCAACGATGGAGGACATGAAGGATATTATTTCATTTCCATGTTGGTTGGTGTGCTTCAACAAGGAGAAAGAATGTTATTATACTTGGTTGGGTTGGGAATATCTGAAATCCTTCATCATAGTGAAGGAAGTTGAAGCCCAGATGGCTTTGGTTCCAACAAGGAAAATGTGCTAGGTTCAAGGGTAGAAACATTCACGAGAAAGGAGGAGTGGTTCAATAAAAGGAAACTATGAAGGAGCCTAGGGCTATAGGTGTGTTTCTTTATGGTTTTGTCTAAAATTTTGGAAATTCTTTCGTTGATGAATGGTTTGTAGTGCTATGAATTCTCAACCCAATGTGTTCATAAAGGGCTTTGTTTTTGGTTTTGGCTTAGGGAAGATTCTATTTTTGTGTGTCTTTTTTGGATTTTGAATGTAAAGGAATGTAGGAGTTTGAAACCATGTTGTGGATAGGTCTCAGTTTGCAAATATTGCTATGTGTAAATGTACATAAAGCATAGTCATGTTTGAGTCTTTCAATTTTTGACAATGTCAAACTGTAAATGTAGAGCAAGTGTGCATTGATCAATGAAGTCTATGTTTGAGTCTTTCAATTTTTGACAATGTCAAACTGTAAATGTAGAGCAAGTGTGCATTGATCAATGAAGTCTGTGATCTAACAAGGGTGTAGTTTTTGAGTACTGAGAATGTTTATTTGGTCAAATTTCTCAAGTTCAAAATTTTTGGGTGGTAGTTGGTTTATGGTAATTTAGTCTCAAATATATATAATGCAATGATGTAATAACCTTTATTATTATCAATAAAATATAAAATTATTACTGACCCAAAAAAATTAATGTTTTTACATTGAATGAAGTAGATGCTACCCTAGAATATATAATATCTACTTTGATAAATGTGTTGATTCAAATATAGAGGAAAGTGCAATGTATGGAAACAAAAGGCCCAACCACTGTTCCAAATTCATTTTTTCTACACAAAGGGAAATTATTTTCCAAGGGTATATTTTTGCACTACTATTGCAAGAAGGGACACTTTATTGTGAATTATATTCAACGTGCCAAGTATTTTCTTGAAAGCAAGCGAAATATAGATAAGGTATTAGCTAAAAATGATGATGAAGAATTCCTTTTTGATGTGGTTACTAAATACCTTCCACATAAAGATGTTAAGGAATAAATTTTCTAAATCAAATCAAATGATTGTATTTATGATTGGATGTGTTTGTCCCCGATCACAATTGTTGATTTGTTTGTGGTGGATATTTTTGACCCCATTCACAAGATGATCTAAGTGCTTAGAAGTGATTTTTCCTAGTCATAGGAGTTGGTCATTATAATTACATTTGTGTATCCCAAATTACAAGTGTTGTAAGTAGAAGTGTATATCCTTTTTCATAACCTTAATGTTGGATAGATGTAAAAAAAATTTATATCCAAACTTGTTGCAAGACCATGGGTATATGTGTTAGTCCCTATCTATGGTTCCATGGGTAGATGTGTGTGTCCCTACCCTTGAATGAAAGTACAACATGCATGGTAAACCTAGTTCCACCATTGCTTGTCATGAGTAGATGTATGTCTCTACTTATACCTTGGAATAAACTATTGAACGTGGTTATCAAGTATTATTGGTCTACCTATCCCCATTTGGAGAATGATGCAATATTGGGGAGGTGTTAGTAATATTAATTCATTTATAGGGTGCATCTAATAACTATTTCGTATTAGGTTAGTTAAAGTTTGTTTAATATCCTATTATATTAGTGGTGTGAATGTTGAGTTGTTAAAATAACTCGTATAATAAGGGAAGCCAATCAAAGATTTTCTTATAAAATAGGATTCATGAATCCTATAAATATTCTATATATTAATTTTGGCATGGAACAAGAAAGAGAAGCATCATATTATTTGTCTAAATTCTTTATCTTTCTTTATTTTTGCACGAAATCTCTGATAGTTTCACTAGTAAATCTCATCATTTTATCTCTAATTATTAGAGGTCAATACCTTCATCTTTTTAGTATTAGAGTATAGGGTTTACCTAGCCTACACCTAGGTTTAAGTCATAATTAGTATCGAGATATAACTTAACCTTGTCATTAAAGGTTCCTCAATATTTAGATCTACACACTAAATCCCAACTTTCAAGATGCCATTTTTGTGTTTCTATATTTTAAACCTAGGCAAATTTTATTGAGAGATAACAAGGAAAAAATAATTTTATAAGGATCAATCATTGCATAGAAACAACCATTAAAATGTCTAGTGGCTAACTCTCATATGAGATCTACCAAAATTAAATCCTCTATTAACTTCAAATAAGACTAATAGTAGGAAAAGGAATTTATAAATATTCCACAAATGATGCTCTAAAAATAGAGAGAATTAAAAATTCCACATTGAATAAGTTATGGTGTACCAAAGAATAAAATGATAGACATGTCCTTATTGATATATTATATAGAATAGATAAGTATATGTACAATACTCTCCTAAAATTGGCTTTTTGATTTAAGATTTACCCATCAAGGCAATAACATCCATAGATTGTAGATAATATAGAGAGACAAGGTTTTGATTTCATAAACAACCTTGAACAAGAACCCTCACTCTTTATCAATATTCAATAACTTGCTTGAGCCTTCTACCAATAAAATAAACAAGCACTAAGATCAAGGATATCCTTGTAAAAGGGCTCTAGAAGTTGGTAAGAGAGTTGAAAGAATACCATTGATTAATATAGAGAAGAGAGTCAAGGTAATGCAACTCATCACCCAAGCAACCTAATCTAGACTAAAACTAAAAACTAGAAGGATTTTTTGGAGAAAGAACTTGCATAGCTATCATAGGCCTTTAATTTTTCACACTTGAGAAACATTGTGTTTCCCTTATAGGTGGACATGGAACAAATACTTTCAGTTACCACAATAATACCATCTAAAATGTTAAGTCCTTTTTAGGTTCCCAATAGTTCAAGTCACATTTGTGAGGTATATTAGTTGAAGGTGCTTGGAACTATAATTCCCTCCCACTCAAAAGGAAAGGAGAGGCAACTCCTTCCAACTTCTCATCCATCCACCAACCAGCAACCCAATATTATATGTAACATGGTCAGGGAGAGGCCGATCAAAGGTGACATATCATAAATCCTTCTATTTAAGATAAATAAAAGAAACCAAATACTTATTTAACCACTTTGTGATTAGCTTAAAGTTTATTTTAAAAGTAACTGTGAAAATAACAACTTGGTAAAAAAATCTAAACATGAAGCTTCTTTTTAAGGATAACACATAGGAAAGTGGAGTTGATAGCTTTGAGCATTATTTTAATATTTTGGGATTCATTAATAACCTATGAAAGGTCTATATTTTTAATATCCTAAAATCCTAGAAATCCTAAAAATCCTATAGGAAATTCATCAAGCCCAAGGGAATTTGTCTTTTTTCATATGGAAAATAATTGTCTCAATCTCTTTCATTGAGACAAGATCTAACAATAGCTTGTTTATTTTCTCTAAAATCAAGGATGAAATACACTAATAAATGGATCTTTCTTCTTCAATACCACATAACCTTTCTCTATAGATATTTGAAAAAAATGACAAACAACTTGATTAGAGATATCTTGGAACGATGCCAATGAACTTCCTTGAGTTGAGGTGTGAGAAACCATGGTTTTGGACTACCTTTGCATTCCTTTACAAAATTATGAAATAAATAAGTGTCATTATCTACTTCTTGATGCAAACCAATTTGACATTTTATATCCAAAAGATCTCTTTATGAAACTCTCATTTTAAAAGTTTCTTAGCACAAATTGACTCTTGATGTAGTCGAATCAAGGAAGAGATTCCAAAATTGCATCAAATTTTTATTTTTTTAATAAGTTTGTAATTAGTTTGAATATTTTAGTTTTCATGAAGCTTTTGTTATTCTCACTTTGAAATCTATAAAGTGTGAAGACAAAATTTGAGGCACATTGGCACAAATAGCTCCTTTAAACAAAATAGAGTGAAACAATTAATTCTTTGGTTTTAAATATAAATATAATGGGATACATTGCACTAAGTCAGAAGTAATAGAGATAGAACATAAAATGGAACCTAAAGAGAGGGTTTCACACAGGGAATGAGAAGAAAACTAGAAAATGAAGTGGTGTGTTAGATGAAATGGTGTAACAAAGATAGAGAGAGGAGGGAATGCAAATCCAAGAACACATAAATAAAATAAGGTGTTAGGGAATTTAAGTTTAAAAAATTTGGGAAAGCATGTGTAGAAGAAGGTAAAGGGTAATCCAATACAATACTTTTAAGGTTGAAAAATAGAAAAGAAAAGGATAATGAAGGCATTGGGGAAGACGCAATTGGGTGCATAGGAAATCAAAGAGGATGCCAGTGAGAAATAGAAATTTGGGTACTTTATGAGAGTTTCAAAAGCATTATATGTTTGAAATTTAGTTTACAAAATTTGGAGAAGAGAATTGAATAGGGACATAGTAGTTTACAAAGGAAGTTTGGGTAGCACCCATGGTTTAGGTACTTCTTACTAAATATCCTTATGCGACATCGAAGCCAAACTACAACATCTATATTTATTCATAAGCAACTAGATGGTTCTATGCCTATATAAATTTTTGACCTCCACACAAGCTTGAAAGACTTACCTGATGACAAACTTGATGACCAAATTATGAATTTTAGTGCAACAATTCATGGAACATGGCCTTTCTGGAACCAACATAGATGAGATCTTATTGACATGGTCATTCAAATTGGTTTCCCAACACTCTTTTTACCCTCAATGCAACATATACCAAATGGCTAGATTTTCACAAGATCATGACATCCACTATACCTACAAATCTAAGTGCGACATCTAGATAAAGGATACAAAATATTGTACAAAATCCACACCTTACAACACTCTACGCACACTATAGATTTACTGCATTCTATGAAGAGGTCTTTGAAAAACTTCTTAGTGCAACTAATCACTAGTATGGGTATAAATCTTCTAACCTTTTTCTTTTAAATTAACTCTAACTTGTATAATCTAGTAAAAAACATATTTTCTCAAGCACAAGTGGCAACATAGAGGATCTTCACATATCCATGGTTTTATTTGGCTTTAAAAAGCACTAGAATTGGTAACTTGCAATGGAATAATATTCACTCAATTCAAAATGCACTGGACTACATTGATATATGTCTCTACATTGAACCCACAAACCCTTGAATTGAGAAACCAAAAAATCCATCGGTCTCTTGTTGATGACCCATGTTTGATGGACACAATAGTTATTAGTTCAAACAATCCTACAAATGACTACTCTAAATTGGTCAATCATGTGCAATGACATGCAAAATATACTCCTCTAACATGCTTCATGATGAAAGGGACATTTCTTGTATGCCACTATAGAGTCCCATGGAACACTCAAGAAAAATTGAGCCTTTCCATTGCTGAAAATGGCTAACCTACACACACCCCTGCACATAATGATGACCGCCTAAACGCACATAACCCATAAATACTATCTATTTGGAGGGCCAATGTAGATTGCCAACTTATCCTCTTAATCGATGTAGTCTTCAAATACATTGCAAAATATGTAGCAAATGATGAAAACAAGTTTGAACATGCCATGCAATGTTGTCTCACATTTCAACCAAATTTGACTTTGATAAGCCAACCCCAAATTCTTTCCAAAGAATGCTACTTGAGAACCTTGTGGAAAGTGACATTGGTGCCCAATAGGCTCGTCACCTCTTACTAAAACTACCAATCTCCCTGTCTAGTAGAATATTTATATATTTGAATGTAAGCCAAAAAAATCTCCAAGGTATGCCAATCTTTCCCGCAAATAGAGTAACATACCCAAACTATATTGTAGCTTACATGGCATGACCGATACATTTAGAGAAAACATCACTTATTGAAGTAACTCAAACATGGACCTTCAAGGTTTTACGAAAATAAAATCAATGGAAAGAGAGGCCCACAAAAGCTATAGTTTGAGTCTCACCGCAATTTACAACCATCCCTACAAAGGAGGAAAATTGTTTTCAAGCCTTCTATTGGAGCGAGCTCATTCTATACAAACCCTTTCAGAACATTCAAACATATTTTGGCTCATTGATAGATGAGATTATAACACAATGGGAGATATTTTCAAGCAACTACCACCCATGGCATGTGTGACAGACCCCTCCTAAAGCAATAGAAAAAAATGAAGTTTCCAAACCAATGAGAAATGGAGATACAATGAAAGATGGTATACTTGACAAATGGTAGGTCTTATCAGGATTGTATCCAGGCCTCCTTATCCACCTAATTGAGCTTGATATGCTTGGAAATTGTGAGATTGACTTGAACCATAATTGGGAAGACCTACAATTAAATTCATTACAGAAAATAGTAGCATAGTAGCTACTACTTTCATAAACTCTAATAGGCCTAACTTTCAAGCACCCCTTGTTCTCAACCAACACATCCAAAATAACCTTTTTACTAAAAAAAAGCATATGATATAGTTATTTCACACCTATATGCCACTACTCTACCACCAGCACTAGAAATATTTTTTTAGGGAACAAGAGGTACATGAATGTCTCACCTTATTAAAAACATAAAGTCCATAATCATCATCTCAATGCCAAATGGGTAGTCACCATTGGTACTTCTCGCACTAATAGGCATCGTAGCATTCAACATACATGAATCAACAATACATTCCACCCGCTGAGTAACGATCAAATAAATGGTCTCACTACAAGGACAAACACTTGTAACTTTCTAAGAGAGCATGCATTTCATTTAATGCATTCTGATAGATGAAATGAGTTTCATTGGTCCAAAGTTGCTAGAAAGAATCAAAATTAGGCTGCAACAAGAATTATCTAACCACAATCACATTCCATTTGGAGGATGTTCAATCATGCTCTTTGGTGACTTGGGACAACTACCACTACTAAAAGACATCCCAATGTACACTTCACATTCCTAGGGGGCAGACTATGGTGTAGCTTCACAATAATTATAACCCCAAACAAAATATTTTGATAGATTGGGGATGATCCTAATCAAATTCAATTTCATGCACTTCTCTCAAATTTATGAAATGCAACACCTACTATTGTAGATTGGTAGCTTCTAATGTCATTATCAGATTTCACACTTACCACTGAAGAACAATCTAATTTTTTGTCATCTACACATCTATTTGTGACAAACGAGCTGGTGTTGCTCCATAATAAATTATACATGTTGATATCTTTAGCAAAGCCAATTGCCTTGTCCACTGCAAAGCAACACAAGAGAATACCATACTCAAATGCAAATGAAGAATAACATCAATCAAATATCTTCTTGTGTGTTGGCCAAGAAGTTATGGTATATGCAAATTTGTGGGTTGAAACTAGACTTGTCAATGGTGCACTTGGTCAAGTCAAAGCAATTGTCTATAATGATGGTAAAAAGCCACCTCAAATTCCCTTATTTGTTGTTGTTGAATTCAAAAACTACATAGGGCCAACATGAGACCACAACAACCCAACAAATATTCCTATAACCCCAATGAGATGTGGTATCCACTATCAAATACCACTAAAAATGGCTTGGGCCTTGACAATTTACAAATCAAAAGGGCTTACACTTTAGAGAGCAACTATCGAGAATGACAACATTGACCAACAAGGCTTGACCTTCACAACGATTTCCAAAGTTCCTAAACTTGCAAGCCTCTGCATCCACCCTACATTGACATTTGAAAGATATGCACACATGCAACAAAGCACATATGTTGGTCACCATAAAGAAGAGGACTCACTTTTGACAATATTATCATACACAAATCCTTCAAAAATACAATATTAGTTTCAAGAAATGCAAGTTTGTTTCATTATTTTCTTTAACCCAAATTCCATTCTCACTTGAACAACACAAATGTCAAGCAATTGAAAAAATTATATATATTTATTACCTTTTACTCTCTTCATGTACTTCATTTTTGAATAAATGTCTTTTACAACTTTGCACCAATGTATTCTTTACTACTAACAAATAGTTTATTTTGTCAAATCTTCATCCATTGTACATGGATTGTTTCACAACTTTCCTCTCTATAAAGTTGCCTCCAATTTGCCAATCTATTGGATATTTATCATAGACTACCATGCCAATGTTTTTATACTGTAGATTAAAAAATGGTCTCTACTTTCTAAAAAAAAATATTTCTCATATGTAATGCATATACAAGCCCGCATAAGTCATTCTTCCAAATCTCTAATGTCTACTTCAAATATGTACAAAATATACACAATTGTTTTCGCCCCTCCCACTTTTCTACAACATACCCATTGCACACTAAGGTGCGATTGCTAGTTAATTTTGAAACACATACACATTTTATTTTTAAGTAAATATTAATGATAATTATTTTTATTATATTCAATATTAATGATGCCACGGTATTCATAAAATTTGCATGGCTTTATGGTGAGCTGATGCACACATTTGCAACATGATAGAAATTGGGAAGATGATGAACCCTTCCACATGTGAAGAAGAATTTCACATTCATATTGGACTTTAAACACTCACTTTGATATGTTGGTGAACTACAAATCAAATATGAAGTCCACAATCCTATAACTATCACACTCTCTTTAAAATTGGTTTATTGAACAGACATGAAGTTAAAGAGGGGAAATATATTTTGAATTATAAATTGATTCATATATCATATTATCTTATAGAAAATCAAATTTAAGTTTGTTTTTTCAAATATGTTTTTATTATAATCTATTGAAATGACCAAAATTCTTATTTTTTAAATTTAATATGAAAACTTTAAATTGTATATTTTTAAACATATTGTATTTAAAAATGAGACAATGTCAATGGACCCTTGGTCTGCTAGTGAAGTCGAATGACTCTAATTGGACCAGGGATAACTTTAAGGAACCCCCCCCTCCCGAAAAGTATAAAATTGTGGCGAATCACATGTGATTTGGGTGAAAAAAAATTAATAGTGTTGGCGAATTATGCGTCAATCTATGGATATTTGGTGGAGAATTTTTTAATAGTTTACACAATTTTTATAAAAAAATGACGATTAAATTTTTTTTTAAAATAAATTTATTAATATTGATGGCGAATTATGTTTTGAAATATGGGTATTGGTTGGCAAATATTTTAATAACCGATACCATTTTTATAAAAAAATGGCAAAATTATTTTCCAAATAGTTGAATTAATTTATTTGTTATTGGAAATTTGAATACTGACACGTTGCATCGGGTCCCACAGTCCCAGTCCCATCACCCATGACTATGATAATGACGTAAGACTCAAACGACAAACATCCGTTGGATTTAATACGTATCAACAGCCAAAGATGAATTTCAGGCATATTGCTGGTCCTTATAACATTTACTAAAAACTATCGGCGGAAACATGACACGTGTCATGTTTCCGCTAATAGTTTTTGGTAAATGTTATAAGGACCAGCAATATGTCTGAAAAGTATCATTCTTAATTTGGCATTTATTAGATAGAAATAAAGTAAAGTTTTAAGTAATGTACTGAGTATATTACCATTTACCATAGGCGATGTGTAGAATTAAAGCAATGTACTGACAGATACGTGTAATCTATTCATTACCTCGATAGAATAATTGTTTAGAGTTAAGGCTTGAATGAAAAGTAAAATGTCATCTCATCTTAGAGTTAAGGCTTGAACAATTGTCGCATGATCGCATAGCCAGGAAATGGGTTATGCGAACATGCGACATACCTCCATGTCACCCTTCTACCTTGCCGTATGACCGCCACCGCCAAAACATAGGGTTTGTCGCATGATCGCAAAGCATGAAATTGGTTCATGCGAACATGTGACAAACTGTCACGCCAGCCGTAAATCTTGAAACACGCTGGCAAACCCGCAAGCCCCTCTGACCACGACCCCATCGATAATTTCCATGTCTCCGCCACATCGACCAATCGGAAAATGCCGCATCACCATCTACCACCGGGCTGAGGAACAGGTGTCAACCAGTCACATGATCGCATGTTAGAAAACTCTGACATGCGATCATGTGATAGCCACCCACAGGATGCCACATAACCACCAGCGGGACCACTACCCTCCCCTCCAATGGACCCAGCACAAGAAGTAACCGGTCACTTGGTCGCATGTCAAAAATTTCTGACATGCGATCATGCGACAACTAAACATTTTACCAGCTCAGCCAATCACAACCTAACACCTCGATGATGAATCATCACGTGGTCCCATTACAAACAAACCAATGGCATCTAATCGGACGGTGGGCACATGATTTCATGGGGAGAGAATATTCCATGCGATCACATGCCGACCGTCGATCAAAATCTCTAGCCCAAGCCCCGTTGACCACACTCCATCTCTTTATTTCTTTCGGCCAATAGGGGAGCGCCATTTATGCATCAGGGATTTTTTTAGTGGCCAATAGGGGAGTGCCATTTGTGCATACATTTCACCATGGCCCACAGTTTGAAACCCTACACCGTAAAGAAGAATCAACAGCCGACATGATTTCGCATATCTCTGGCAACTCCCTTGCGCTTTAGCGACCACCGTTGATGCTCTAACATGACAAGATCATCTAACTCATCCGAAAACTAGGCCCCACCATTGAGATTTAGCAATAAAGGCAAACTCCCATTCGCTGGAGACTTTCTCCATTCCCTGACCTAGTGACGATTAACATGATGAAGAATTGGGCCCCTCACAATTGCAGCAGTGCACATACTCAATGATGAATCATCACGTGGTCCCACTGCATACGAACCAACGACATCTAATCGAAAGATGGGCACATGATCGCATGGGGAGAGAATATTCCATGCGATCACACGCCGACCATCGATCAAAATCTCTAGCCCAAGCCCCGCTGACCACACTCCATCTCTTTATTTCCTTTGGCCAATAGGGGAGAGCCATTTGTGCATCAAGGATTTTTTTAGTGGCCAATAGGGGAGCGCCATTTGTGCATACATTTCACCATGGCCCACAGTTTGAAACCCTACACCGTAAAGAAGAATCAACAGCCGACGTGATTTCGCATATCTCTGGCAACTCCCTTGCGCTTTAGCGACCACCGTTGATGCTCTGACATGACAAGACCATCTAACTCATCCGAAAACTAGGCCCCACCATTGAGATTTAGCAATAAAGGCAAACTCCCATTCGCTGGAGACTTTCTCCATTCCTTGACCTAGCGACGACTAACATGATGAAGAATTGGGCCCCTCACAATCGCAGCAGTGCACATACTCAATGATGAATCATCATGTGGTTCCACTGCATACAAACCAATGACATCTAATCAGACGGTGGGTGCATGATCGCATGGGGAGAGAATATTCCATGCGATCACACGCCGACCGTCGATCAAAATCTCTAGCCCAAGCCCCGCTGACCACACTCCATCTCTTTATTTCCTTCGGCCAATAGGGGAGCACCATTTGTGCATACATTTCACCATGGCCCACAGTTTGAAACCCTACACCGTAAAGAAGAATCAACAGTCGGTGTGATTTCGCATATCTCTGGCAACTCCCTTGCGCTTTAGTGACCACCGTTGATGCTCTGACATGACAAGACCGTCTGACTCATCCGGAAACTAGGCCCCACCATTGAGATTTAGCAATAAAGGCAAACTCCCATTCGCTGGAGACTTTCTCCATTCCTTGACCTAGCGACGACTAACATGATGAAGAATTGGGCCCCTCACAATCATAGCAACGTACATACTCAATGATGAATCATCACGTGGTCCCACTGCATACAAACCAACGACATCTAATCAGACAGTGGGCGCATGATCGCATGGGGAGAAAATATTCCATGCGATCACACGCCGCCCATCGATCAAAATCTCTAGCCCAAGCCCCGCTGAAAACACTCCACCTCTTTATTTCCTTCGGCCAATAGGAGAGCGCCATTTGTGCATACATGTCACCATGGACCCACAGTTTGAAACCCTACACCGTAAAGAAGAATCAACAGCCGACGTGATTTCCCAGATCTCTGGCAACTCCCTTGCACTTTAGCGGCCACTGTTGATGTTCTGACATGTCAAGACCTTCTGACTCATCCGAACACCAGGACCCACCATTTTGTTTTAGCAATAAAGGCAAGCCCCCATTCGCTGATTTAGTGGTTAGATTCAATGAGCTCCGTTGAAACTCCGCTGACGTCGGATAGAATTTTCAAATTTGTTCCTCTAGCTGCTAGGTCAGCCAACTCATCTGCTTCATTAATATTCATTAGTGTATGTTAAATTATTAATATTTTAAAATCATGACAATCGTTTGATTATGACAAATGAACGGCTGAAGTTGTATTTCGGAAGTTCTATGGGTTTCAAAAAGCTTTTCTGAAAACTTGCTCCAGAAACGTGACATGTTGAAAGTTGACGTGTAATGTTTTAGAAAGATTACGAACGTTTACGTTACACGTGTATGATGTAGAAAGATTACTTTACCATTTAATGAAAGGTTTTTAACATTTACTTTTTTAAAACCTATCGACTCATACTCGTAGCAACAGAGTTAAAAAGAACTATTGAACGAGAACCGTCACCGGAGATTTGGAAATCGAGACTGTAATTTGTGAGAGCCTTAGCCGTTCGAACTTATATCTATCCTGATTTCAAAATTCAAAGTTTAATTTCGGGTAAGTACTAAGTTTAACTTGATTTTGAAATTTTAATTCTTGCATGTTCTATTGGGGTTTTCTTCAATTGGGGTTTTCTTAATTAGTTAGTTAATATCTATGATATTATTACTATTAGTAAATATCTGTGAATCTTTGTTTTTTAATTTTTTTGAAAAATAATGGGGAAAGCGAAAAATCAAGGCCTAGGGAAAGCAGAAGGGAAAACTGTAATGGACTTCAGAAAACTAGTACAAATCCCTGGTTTCACCGATGAGTATCACAATGTTTATGATCCTGTTATCGAAGGTGAAAAGAGAGTTATAGCAATTAAACATACATTGTGCAGTAAGGCAACTGGGCCAAGGAGGTCTGAATTTATAAAATTTAATGCAACGGTAGGTGCAACAACCAATAAAGTTGCTTCCTGGGATGTTGGTCTGGGTAACATGCTGTTACCCAAAGTTTTCCCTTACCTAGAAATTGTCAAGATTTGTGCAGAAAATTATGATGAAGAAAAAAAATCAATTGTGAATAAACAAACTCAGGAATAAATTTTAACAATAACCTAGGAAGAATTTGTCAGTTTGCTAGACCTAGGGTTTGACCCACAAAACTGTAATGCCAAAATTGACTTGGAAGTGCTGGCAGAGCAATATGAGGCAGTCCCGCAAGACGAAAAAAATTCATTTGTAAAGGGTCTAATAGTTGCAGAGGCAAAGGCTTCATTGGGTGAGAATCATAAGCCTCCTTATGATTTTAAGGTTTTTGTGCCATGGGTTCAGGATGCTATATCCTCGCTATCATTTTGCCTGGGACTAGAAAACAATAGGGAAGTGAGTGCCAGCATTCTTCAATTCATTTGGGATATCCATTGTCTGAATGAACCAATAAGATATAATTTTGTTGGACACATGGTTGAATCGATGAAAGAGAAATTAGCATTGATTAAAAGAGGCAATTCTAAGACATTTAGGTTCACAACCTACTTGTGCTATCTTCTGCTAGCCAAGAATGCTGCAATATTAATGAGCAACGACAACAAGCTTGAAATTCAGAGGGGGTCAGGTACTCCAAATCCAATATATAACTAGACACCTCAGATAAGATTGTATGATAATAGAAGGAATTACAGTAATTTTTTAGACTTCTTTTTGGCCCCATTGTACAAAGAAATAACAAGCACTCCAATGCCCAGATTGTCTGCTTCATGTAGTGATTACATCCAACTTGGAAGCACAACTCAATTGGCTGACTGGTACTTAATGGAAGATTACACTATGCTAAGGTTTTATGGATCAGAACTACAACCCCATAAACTTCCAATGCATGTGACAGACAGGGTGTTTGCAGTAGAATATGTAGTACAACTAGAGAGCACAGATAGACTCTTCTTTGACCAATCGAAGAAGAGCATATTCCCTTCCTTACCTTTCTCAATTGGAGGGTTAACATTTGAGAGAAAGGCTTTCCAAGTGGCACAATTTTTTATAGATATTTTTCAATTTGATTTAGAGTGGTACTGGAAGTATGATCCACTCAACATCATTCAAGAAAGGCTTGTTGCTAATAAGAACTCTGCAAACTTATTTCAACATGAAAGTAAACCATTGCTAGAGAAGTTCAAAAACAAGGATAGCTGGGATGATGTTAGAAAAGAGATGGAGAAAGTTTCTGTTGAGGAAAACATTTTAGTTGAACAGTTGTCATCACAAATTATGACAACAATAAATCAGGGCATTGTACATCCTAGGATGTCCTTCAATTTCTACGACAAAGCTACTCAGCCATCAAACATAAAAATAACAAAGAGAATAGCAGAAGCTTGTAAGGATAGAAAATGGACTAGAACGAAAATGGATGATTTTTGGAGTATGAGAAAGGCTCTTGGTGAACCAAAGACCAGTGCAGATCTGGATGACATAGACGAGGATATAGAGTTTAGCAAATTATGGAATATGGAGCATCCTAACTCCACATACGACACTAACAGCAGTGATCTAGATGATCATGATATTGATAATGCATGTACTCCACAGACTGGGAGTCACTGTGCAATCTTCGAGGACCGTAAAAAATGTATATAGCAAAGGCGCAGTCATTCTTGAAAAAATGGGTTATAAAGGTGGTGGTTTGGGTCCCATAGGAGAAGGCGTCTGGAATACAATTCAGATGGAAAAAACTGCTCATGATCGTGGTGCAGGACTTGGCTCTGATAGTGGACCTAGTGGTAGTACTAGTGGCATTTGTGGGACTGGCATTGGTAGGAGTGGGCACCTTATAGAACAAGTTCCCTCTCTAAAGAGGCCACTAGAATCTACATAGAATCCCATACAAGAAGATAGTGTCAAGAAGAAAAAGTTTTCCATTTCCAGTTCCAGTTCCAGAACAATGACATTAGATCATAAAGAAGTGTTGCCAATTTCAGGTTCAGCAAAACCCTCTAGAAGTTCAAATCCTCAAAGAGCATTAGTTAGATCAACAGCCATTGCAAGCTCTGTCTCTTCTTCACCTTTCAAACATTCAAATCCTTCTGCAACACCAGATTTTCATTACAAGGATTTCTATAATAATTTTGCAGAAACAAAAACAAAGAATAAGGAATCAAAGAAGGCATTGGAGTCTGGTGCCCTTACTGCAACTGCACAGGAACAACCTGCATCCAACAGGGTTTTTCCAACATATGACCCAAAGAGAGACATGATGGAGTTCATGGTTGTTATTCCACCAAACAAAGATGGAAACCCACCAGAGAGTCGGATAGATCACTCTGAATTTGAAGTTAGCACTCTCCAAATGGATTTTTCCAAAGTAAAAAATGTGGACAAAATCAATGTCTCAAAGTCTACAAACCAAGTGGTCTACAGTGCACTGCTAAAGGTGGAAAGAGAGAAAAGCAAGCTCGAGAAAAATATAGAAAAGTTATAGGCAGACATTGGTAATGAAAAAGCAAAGAGGAAAGCTTCAGAGAACAGTTTGAAAGAATTGCAAAAAAAGATTAAAAAATTAGCAGATACAGAGCAAGGACATGCTGAGGCGGTAGTGAAGGAACATGAGTAGGAGTAGGTGAAACTGAAGGAACATGAGCTGAAGGAACTGAGGGGAAAATTGGCATAGGAGCAGGTGAAGGAACAGGAACTGAGGGGAAAATTGGCAGAAATGATAAAAAAACTTGACGAAGAAAGAGCCAGTTCAGAAAAGTTATTTAAAAATCTGGAGAGTAATGCTGCCTCTCAGGCAGATAAAGCCAATCATTGGGAACAAAAAGCAGTAGAAGAGAAAAACAATTGTAAAAAAATGGCAGAAGAACTAAAGAAGGCCAATTGTACAATTAAGACTTTAACAGATACTAGTCATAATTTAGTGAAGATTACAAAAGAAAACATTTGGGGCCAAATATTGGCGATGTCTAATAGCTTGTATGACTGGTTTGAAATGCTTCAAAGTATGAGAGTATGTTGCTTGAAGCTCCAAAATAACATTCAACAGAACATGGATGTTGTCAACAAAGAAAAGACAGCAAAAGATATTATGCAACAACTCTACAGTAAGAGTGATAGTTATCTATCAAACAAGGGAATTAGCAACCACCTTGATGCATTAGTAAAGGTATCAAGTATCATTCGCAAATGTGAGAAGCTACGGGAAGCACAGGAATTGGATGACAAAGCTAAGCAGAAGATCACAAAGATGGAACAAAGGAAAGCGAAAATGGAAAGTCTTGGTTTGCCTAAGGGATTTGAAGCAAATCAGTTCATTGGACGAGAAAATTACAAAACAAGGTTGCAAGACAAAATAAATACTGATGTACACTTTGTCCCTGCAAACATATCTTGTGATGCATTTTTGGATTTCATCAAACCAGTGAGAACTTTGAATGGAATTTTAGAATCAACAGTGTTGTCAAGTCACACTTCCAAATATGAATTGCTAACGAAGTTGCAGGAGTGTGACTATACTATGAACCAAATTGTTCTGCCATCAGAGGATGTTTGGAGTGGCCTACAAAGATTACTCTGAATTTTGAACTACTTTAAATTGTAATATATTGCAAATGAATACAAAACAAATTGTGCTCTATGATTCTATCTAATTTCCATGTTTTCCAATTCAATGTATGTTGAGTTACTCTATTTTATTCATTTATTCTTAGTTGAGTTTAACTAAGAATACAAAATTACTCTGTTATATGCTATTGGAATACAAAATTTCATTCAGGAATTTCAAATTCAAATATGAATGATCATTGATGACATGATATAAACTACACTCTACAGTAATAATACTCTTTGTTCTCAAATTTTAATGATGAAACATAATAGATTCTTGCTTTTCTAAAATGAACATTGAATGATAGGATATCATATAGTAGTTAATAAGTTCAAAAAATACCTATTGGTTGCCACTGCTAATTTAACAGAAATTTCCTAAATTTGCCAATTCATCTCTATGTTGTCATCATCATCCAATTCTGGTATTGCAGTTGCTTCATTGTTCTCTTCATTTTCGTTTGTGTCTTCTTCAAGTTCACTCTGACCTCCGCTTCTATGACTCCCAATCCCATCGCCAATGCCACTGCCAACTGTACTTGTCCCACTTGGAGTCGCTGTAGGAGATTGGTTAATGGTGTTGCCCACCCCTCTTCTTTTGCATCTTTTCTTCCAAATTTCCATTGCTTTTTGATAAGGAAAAGTATTGACATCATACCTAGATGTGTATACCCTCAAGCATGATTCCAAATTCTTGTCTAGTTTGTTTCTTAGCTTTGATTTTAGGAAGCCCAAAGCACTGAAAACTCTCTCATCCTCCACTGAACCCAATATCATGGTTTGACATAGATCAGCAAGCTTGAAGTACTCTAAAATTTCTTCACGCAACATTGTGCTCTGTTTTAGTTCTGTCCAAAGCTTTGTTGCCGAGCCCTCTTCATATGGGTTATACATTAATTGATATTGATGCTTCATAGTCCTTGCAAAGGTGCCTGATTGCTGTCTAAGAAGACCCTCATCTAATATTCCTTTGATAGTCACTCCATTGAATTCTACAGATTTGCAAAATTTCTTTATCAAAGTCAACAACCTTTTACGATAATCTTCCTTACAGCTCAAGGACCAATATTGAGGAAACACAATTGCCATGGCCTCAAGCAGTTGATCATATGGGAATCGTGATCTTATTTCAGAGGAAACTCTATAGGCTATGTCCCTTGCATTAGCTATTATAGACTCGACGATCTTGTTAAACTCTTCCCTTGTAACTCTTGTAGCTCGCTTCTTTGGGGCACTATAGTACATTGGTATTTGAAATCCCCTTACACAAACACATAAATCTCCATTTTCAATGATCTTTAAATAATTATCAGGATCATCCAAATCTATTAGTTTCCACCAGTGATTAAATCTATCATCGGATAAATTTAGGTTAGTACGATAGAGACTATCGAGGGCTTGGCATGACATTTTACGCAAGTGAGCATATTTTGCAATATACATGGCTCTTTGCTAGGCTTTTTTCATAATTAACGTCATTTCTTCTAGCATGGGAAGAAGAGATGCCAAAGTAAAAAATGTCTCTAAATTGCTCAACCTCCGAAGCAGGTCGCCACATCTTTGATTTTCTACATTGTCCCGATTTTCGTACATCAGTCCAATCAAAGATTGATATTCGGAAAATACTCGATGCACTGGTCCATCCAAAGAGATCCATCTGGTATCAACATCTTTAAGAAGCTTGTTTCCATCGGTAATTCCATCAGCAAAGTGCTGAAATTCCCTAAAACATTTGGGACTTCGACAAAAATATGCGTACAACTCTCTTACTAAATCTTCAACCTTGTTTACTGAAGGAAACTTCTTCACAACTCTAAAAGCAAGATTCATCCTGTGGGCCATACAGTGAATGCCAACAACATATGGTGAACAAGAAGCCTGCATCTTTGTGCAAAGACCATTCCTTTGACCTTGCATTACTGAAGCTCCATCCGCTCCAACGCAGATCAACTTCTTCGCTATTGTCAATTCATCCATAGCTCCATATTCAATTAAATGGCTCTTTACTAACTGAAATAAAGTTTCTGCTATCGCATTGTCTCTCAATTTAGCAACAGTTAGTAGATGTGGTTGGCGGACATTATTCTGTATAGTATAAACATGCATGCATACCCATGATGTATTATCTATTGTCATAACTTCATCTAAGGACAATGCAATAAAGGTTGATTCTTTTATTTTTCTTTGTACATCCTCTATTTCAACCTGCGCAATACAACTTGCCCATTCCCATCCACTGTTTATCGACCAATGACTGACAGGATAGTTAGGAAATTTCAGAAAGTGTAACAAACCACTCATTTTTGGATAGTCTGTCATTGGACACCCTCTGCTCAAAATATGGAAAACATTACTTAATTGAACAGCTTTTCCGCATTCTTCTACTTCACTTGCTTTTGCAAAAACAACATTAATAGAACCTTGAACTTCACCAAGCTTTGTCTTAAATTTTTGAAACAAATAATATTCCTCAGCATTCCTTTTATGTTGACATTGCTCCTTTGTTTTATATCTTACCACTTTTATTTCCCTTCCATCTACAGTTGAGGTTTCGTAAATCTTACCAACATGTTTCTCTATGGTGTCTAGTTTAAGCTGCAACCGCTTTTCCTTTTTATACTTCCAACTACAAATTGTACATCTGCATTCTACTGGCGGCTCACCTACAATTGGATTGTCCACGGGCTCAATGAATGGATACTTTGCTGCCCAATCAAATTTAAATCTCCTGGCCATCTCCCATTGACGATCAATTTTTTCTTTCGATTTTCCTCTCCCTTTAGTGTTACTGTTAATTGCACCATCATCATCACTGAAGTTGATTGATTCATCCTGGTACTGGTTATTTATTGGATATTCTTCGTCAAGGTCATCTTCATTAGAGATATCAGGTTCTGCAACTTCGTCACCAGATTTATTAGGCTCCCCAATTTGTTGAATAGACTCCCGTGTAGGTTGAGATTGTACAGGTTCCTCTGATGATGTACCTTCCTCACTTTGACCAACACTGTTGCGTCTACCCCCACCAAAGTATGAAGATATATTTTTGCATTTCGTTGGCCTCTCTTGGACATCTCCACCTTCATTAGTCCTCTTCCTATTTAAATTTGACTGTGACATCTCCATCAAATTAAGGCTGCAATAAAATACTACGAACTCGTAGTCGTAGTCGTTCCGGTTCGCTACCGATCGCAATTGTGAGCTCTAAGCTCATAATCAATTGAATTATTATTCTACTAAGTAGTAAATGAAAATCTCTCGAAGGCTCCTTCTTTCTGGCATGTTTCAATAATGAAACTCATATATCTTAAATAGACAACTACAAATAAACCGTTTTCATATCAGCCATCAGATTTTGCCTCATAATCGGCATCATCCATTTTGGCGAATGGGCCGACCGTTACATATGATAAGAACTAATATTTGGCGAACCCCGTGTAATTTCAAGTAATCGAGTGGGCGAATAGGGCGGGAACTTGGGACCCCATTGCGTGTGATGCATGGCGAATTGGGTCCTAGGACAAATAAAAATTTCACATAGGAAAATGGGAATTTGGCGAATGATGATCCTCGAAAGAGACACTCAATTTAATTTGTGGCGAATAAGAGTAAACAGTAAAGAGAAATATGGGCAAAGAACCCGACTACCAAATTGAAATTACGTAATAATAGTGGCGAACATTCCGACCACTATATGACCATTTTATAAAATTTGGGCGAATGATCCGACCTGTATTTGATTATTTTATTTGCCAATTTCTATCACCCGATCGTGACATATTCGCCTATTGGCAAATATTCGCCACTAAAAAAATCCCTGAATTGGACCCACTAGGGATCATGTCTTGTTGAGTGCAAGGCTTCAACATCATAAGAGATGATGTCAGAATCATGCCTCACGAGAATTTGATGAGCTACTTTATGAAGGCCTCTCATGAGGCCGGTGTGCTCATGAGCTTCATGCCTTTACTAAGTTGCCACACTTGAGATTTGAACCTCCATAAAAATATAAAAGATAATTAATAAACTTATGATTTAAATAATTGATTATAAAATTAATCTAATAAAATTTGATAGTTGTTATTTCTTTCATTTTAATTATTTTAAAATTGTATAAATATGATAAGCATGAAACATTTAAATCATAGATTCATCTCAGATTTTTATTTTTATTTTTATTTGGATAATTACATAATTCAATGAGAGATTTTCAGTTTAAACAATATAGTTATTGAAGGCATATATTTAAAAAAAATACTCTTATAAATATTTGTGACATTTTATAGATCAATAAAAATGTGTTTAGTAAAGTTCAAGTATATTATTTTATTAAGAAAAAAATGATTTAACTTATTATCTAATTGTAAATTTACTAAAAAATTTATATAATTTAGTAAAAGGTGTATTGGTTAACGTTGTTATTATTTTTAAATTTGATTCTTTGTTAATGGGTTCTTCGTTTACTATTGAAGTTGAATAGTTCTTAATGAGTTTACATAGATCAAGTCTTTTTGAAGGCAAGGCTCCAACATCATAAGGGATGAAGCAGGGATTGTAACTAGATGAATTTGATAGAATGGATACCACCCCTAATCCTCGACTCTTGATCCAAGGAATTTCAACCTAAAACTCATGCTCTTCTATAATCACTTTATAGTTGAAAATCCCTCCATAAAATAATAAAGTGGCCCTTTAGATATTTTTATTAATAATTGAAATATATTATCTTCAATTTTTTTATAACCACAACATAAAAATATTTGATGAAAGTAAGTGGGCTCTTGGTCTACTTGTGAAGTTGAAAGGTTCTTAATGAGCTCACTAGGATCAAGTCTTGTTGAGTGTAAGGTTCCGACATCTAAATAAGGAATGAGGTCGGGATCATGCCCCCAACTAATTTGCCGGAATGGATGCCTCTCAGTCTTTGACTCTTAACTAAAAAGGTTCAGCCCAAAGCTCGTACTTCCATATCAGATCAGCTAAAACAGTTTCGTAAATGACAAACATAAAAAAATTATTCAATAAAAAAACACTTCACACCATCAAATCAAATCCAGAAATATCCTAGTACTAGAGTACGTTGTGATGCTAAAGCGAAAGATTTTTTATACGAATAAAATAAGGAGGTGATATTCATGCGTGCGATTAGTCTTATTCTGTATTGCTGGACAGCTTATTGAGGGTCCACTCCTACAGTTAACAATCTTAAATTATTCACGTACGTCTCACTATTTGTAAGGCTTCAATGTATGTAGTCGTTGACAATTGCCTCTCTATTTAATTTTAATATTTTTGCAATTCAACGATGACCTTCACACTCACTCAATTTAAAAGAATTTGATAGAGAAAGGAACTTTAAAATTTGTTAAAGTTCTAAAACTTTTCCTTCACTCTAATGAGTCAGTTTACTGTATATTCCAAAGATTACTTTTTCCATTCAAACGGTGGCCTTGACATGAAAATATTGCCTGCCATCCGAGAGACTAATCATTGAATTAACTCTTTTCTCTGCTTAAGTTGAAGAAGACTTACAGATATTAATACTTGATAAGTTTTAAGTTGTTGGAGTTGTGGAATGTCATCTCTATAATATTTATTGAACATGATGGTATTTGAATGAATAAATAAAAGATTTTAACTTCATCTATAAGACTAAATAGTCTACAGTCTATTGAGATCTTAAGGGTGTTTGAAAAACAGATGTTCTTAAAACATTAAAAAAAAAAAAAATAGAAGCAAAAGAAAAAAGTATACAGAATAAGTCGAAAGGTGTAGTGATGAGTATCCATTTGTTTTTGTCCGAAAGAGAAAGCAGCACTATCATCATCATCACTCTTTCCACTTTTGCTGTCACCTCTTTCACCGGCTTTATTTCCAACTACATAGGGTGGCCCTGCATAAACATAAATATAATGATTTCATATCATATTCTATGATCTATTATCATGAACAGTTTGAATAAGTACAAATAATAATCACAGACATATAAAATAAGAAGCTAGATCTGTTCGATGAAGAAGTTCATTAGATACATTTAGAACTTTCGCAAACCAATGCTGAAGATGAACATTCCCAACAAATATACATCTGAACCAAACAAATATCCATCACCACTTATGTGGGTGTTTATGACATAAAAAAATTCTTATGAAATTAGAGTTTTGAGTACTACCTAGATCCTTTTTCTTATCAATAGATTTTTTAAAAATTAAACAATAAGAACAATGAAGAGGCTTCATCTGTGACAGTCGTGCCTATTGCTTCTACAAGTGGTAGAATTTCATGGGCAGACTTTAACCCCTTGAAAACTGGAAGACGATGAAAGTACTAAAAAAAGACTCCCACATAAGCGCACATCCCTGCAAGCCATGAAGATTATTGATTTTAAAGAGAAAAATCTTTAAAAGTTGAATTATATTCTTGAGTTTTTTTGGTTTTTCTTTGTCAAGATTTCTGATTATTCCATGATCTATTATTAAAAAAAAAATCTTATGATATAAGATTTTTACAATTCAATTTTGATTTGGATTAAATTGTGTTTTCTATATTCTACATTTTCTTGTATTCTTTTACATTTTGATGATGGATCACATAACATGATTTGAAATGCTGATAAAAAACTCAAGCACAGTCTAATCCAGAAACAATATTTCAAAAAAAGAAAATTATTCTCAGAATAGAAGATCTTTTAACATAGGTAATAGATTCTAATGCACATGTTTTCAATGTGGAGAAGTGAGATGACCATGCATTTGAATGTCCCAAAATTTAGCACAGTAGAAAAGGAAAAGAAGTAATACTTCATGTAAGATAGGCTGAAAATGAAAATGATGCTTCACCAAGGCATGGACAATATCCCAAAGATGGAGAATCATTAACGATGCAAATAATTTTATTAAACCCAGATAAGGAGAAATAGAACCAAGTCAACGAAGGAACTTATTTTGAACAATGTGTAGAATTAATGGGAAATTTTGCATATCCATCATTGACAACGGTAAAACCAACAATATAGTATTGGAAGAGACGACAGATAAAACTGAAATTGAAAAGAATGAAGCATCAAGTCCATACCGAGTTTCATGGTTGCAGAAAGAGCATCATTTGTTGGTAAGTAAGCAAAATTTGGCGAGTTTTCAAATTTGTAAATATGAAGATGTTACTAGATAGGTTGTTATAATGGTGAATTTAATAGATACATGACAAAGAAAGATATGCTTTGAATCCGTTGAAGAATAGGGAAGAGGAAAGTGAAAATAAACCAAAATTGTGTTTGGTCTCTAGAGAAGATGTTTATGAAAGCATTGGAGGAGGAGAGGGCATGCTTTGAGATTATTTCAGAGCTTATAGTAGTTGAGACAACGAAGGAGGACGAGGGCTTGATTAAAATCCAACCATAGCTAAGAACCCTTTGGAGGATGTGAAGATAATGGAGAGTGTAGCTGAGAGTAAAGAAGACGTTTTAGTAGTATGCTCAATAAAGGAAGTAATGTTTAAATTCTTGAGTTTTACACGGATAAAGTGGATGTTGATTTGCATGTAGATGAAGAGAACATGAAGAAGAAAAATAAGTGAATGATAAGTGGGAAATTTTAATGTTAATAAATTCTTTGAATTTTGTAATATTTAGATGATGTTGATTTAGCAAATTGGAGGGAAGAGGAGGTTTGATGTAGAGAATCAATAGAAAATTGGAGAATGATGGGGTGCAACAGATGTAATGACATGATAGAGAAAGAGAGAGGAGGGGTGTAAAATCAACTATGCATATAGGGGAAATAAGGTGTTGAATGTGCAATTTAATTATATATAATAGAGATGATAAGGGAAATGAGAAAAAAATATAGGTGACAATTAAACTAAAAGGAAGCATGGGAAGCATAAGAAGATGACACAAGGATTAGTGAAGAGAGTATAAGCCAAAATAAAACCTCATCTAAATTGTAGATTTCTAATGGCATAAGCTCAATTGAAGGAAATAGAAAATGTAAGGGTAAGGGTTATCTAGCACAAGAGTTTGAAAGTTGAATAGTTATATAGAAAAGGATAGTGAAGGCATTGGGGAGAAAGTAAGTGGTTGTGTAGGAAATTGAGGAGGCTAGTGAGAATATAGAAAGTTGGGTACTTAATGAGAGTTTTGAAAGCATGATATGTTTAAAATTTAGTTTACAAATTTTGGAGAACAAAATTTAATAGGGGCATAGTAGCTTACAGAGGAAGTAATTTCTTGTGAAAAGGATAAAGGATAAATATTATTGTGTTGTAAATTCTTCTTCTTCTTTTTTCAAAATATAATAATTTTTTCTTGAATGTTGGTTGCTACAAAACAAAGGCAACGTAAGAAAGCTCTCTGTTTATGAAATGGATTAACTTCCCCCTCAAAAGCTCAAAGCTCCTCAATCATGTCCTCAAATTTAATTTGAAAGGTAATTCTCTCTAACTTATTTTGAAGATCGATCTCAATCTAAAAAGCATTTCTGAAAATAGAATTTATTCCATCTTTTTAGGTTGAACATAACAAATTAGAAGCAAAGGATCACCTTGCAGCCTGGCAACAAAGTTAGGAGCCCGATGACTAGGTAGGTTGTGGGGTTGAGCCTCATTGTCCCGTCTCCCACGCTATGTTGTCACTGTCTTGGCAACTAGTGTGTCCAATATCTTACAGGTTTTTGCTGATGTTAGCTGGGAGGTTATGACAGTTGGTGGTCCTTGCTGACGATGCCATTATCCGCCAGTGTTCATTGTCAATTGTTTCATTTGTTGTTTTGTTGGTTCATCCCCATGTTTGATAGTCAAGGAACAGTTGGCTAGCGCTCTCAAGTCAAATATTGGAGAAATATTGAGGATGCCATGGCTCTTGTTTCGGGGATGAGGTCCTCCATGTGACCTCACTAGTTTATTTCTCCAGTTAAAAGTGCTTACCCCCATCATGGTAGAACTTACCCTCCCTCCCCCCCCAAAAAAATAAAATAAAAAAAATTTAGAAGCACTTTTACAAAGGAAATTATGACCAAAAAAATTCAACTTTGACTACATAAAAGTGGTCTTTCTATTTTGAATTTCTAAGTGATTTAAAATAATGAAATGTAAATTTTTTGATAAAGTTTCTACTTAAATGATTTTAAAACATTAAAAAAATGATTTGGTATTTTTTTTATAAATTTAAGAATAAAATTTGAATTCCGAAAAAATTAAAAAAATGTGAGATCAACTTGATGTCACAAAAAAGAGCAAACAATTTTTTGTCTCAATTCCTGAAATAGATAACTTCTATATCTAGTGCATGAAAAAAATATATGAATATTTGTCTTGCAATAACATTTTAAAGTCAAACTTGACCAAAATGTCATAGTTTTCATTTGACATAAACTTTTGTTATACCCTTTTGGTCAGAATTTTCTCCTTTAGTGCACCACATATCTTGTTAAAAAAATTTAAAAATGTTTTTATATATATTTTTAAATTCTAATCAGCGACATGTTTGATTATAAGAACTTACTTACAATAAATTTTAAAAAATCATAATAAAGTTAATAAAAATATCAAAAAATAAAATTGGATTCTAAACTTTGAGCTCTACAAAAGGGTATGTTTAGATTTTCTTGAAAGTACCTCTTGTTAAGGAAACTCAAAGTTGAATTTAAAGTTTTTCTAATTTGTCTTTATAAGAGGGGTTAAACTACTACATAAGAAGCCAAATACATTTTTGGTCGAATCAACTAAAAATATTTCACTAAAAATATTTTGTGTAAATTCAATCACAATTAAGATATTTTAATAGGAAAATATTTTTTATAGTTTTGGTTGAAAGTGTTTTAACCTAAATTCGACATGCTACACATATGCCACGTGGTTTCAAGAAAAAACTATTTTACTAGATATTGTTAAGGGTGAAATTATTTAACTAAAAACTACCTTTTTGGTAGAAAGTATGACATGTATATGTGCTTTTACCATTCCTTGTGTGTCACTTATCTATTAAATTCTATAAACTAGAATCTTGCAACTACATAACTAGAAACTTAAATGGAAGGTTTTAATTGAGGAGGAAAAAATGATCAATCAAATATTGGATGTTTTTCAACTTAGGAATTTCTTATGTTTCTAATGCAATACCTAGAGAATAAACCTATTACATCTTTTCTAAAATAGATTTGATGCCACGTCTCCTATTATTCCAAGTAAAAATTCCATTTCTTGCAATCACATCTAATGAATTAAGACAAGAAATTTTATCCTTAAACAAAGTAGTTGAAGGGCCAAGATGGCTATCACCTCCACTTTTTATCACAACCTAAGTATTGCATCAATGCCCCTAACCAAAATCCAGGGTAAAGAAGGAACTAAATAATGTAAAAAAACATATGGTTTCAAAGAGAGACCTTGAAAATTTGAATGAAGCATAAACAATTTTAAGTATTTTTTTTAATTTTATCTATAAATCACAATCAAAGTTGGAAAGATTTATATTAATCATAATAATAAAAATCACATATTCCAGGATCTTGTATCTCGGTCATGACTATAAGGTTGATCATTATAATGCAGAACGTCACGAGCCAAATCATCCAAAAAACATCATACCCAAAAAGAAAAAGCACCATGCCACATTAATTCTTGAGCAAGAGGTACTCGAACAGGTATACAAATTAAACCCATATTGGTAGACCAAAAACCCAGGCTCCACAAGTAATATCTGCAAGAAGAAAACATAACCATAACACAAAATTATACACCAATTCTAATAGCTTGGTACAAATTCATCATTGTCAAGGAAAGAGGCAACCAAACCTCTAAAAAAATGCCCCAAAATGATACACCATCTCCTTGATGGATACTCAAGACCATGGAAAACATAACTAGTTCCAAAGAGCCTAAAAAAGAAAGCACAAGAGATGAAGTAGTCAAAAAGTAGCTCAAACCCATTGGCTCTCATTATATGGAAGGCATTGAAGTAGAGAATATCAATTAAGGTATCCAACCAATGATAGTCATCTGCATCCTCTATACTCGCTCACTTTTTGAGGAGGTCTCAACTGACCACAACCCATCTATAGTGATGACTTAAACCCACATCATCCATATTTAATACCAAAGGTTATTTTCCAACCACTTCTCCTTGTTTCCATAACTTGGGAATATCCCCAAGCCATGGAATACCAACCCCAAATTAGCTACCACCACAATGCCAATGTCATCCAACAATATATCTTCTTTGAAAACCTCATGGAATAAGAGCAACATTTCTACTTTCTACCTAGCCAGGTCCAACTATGATGCTAAGAAGCACAAATAAATGCCTAAATTCACCCAACAATAGTAGGATGTTGTAAGGAACTCACACCCAAAGACCATTCTTCCCGCCTCCATATTTAAGAGGCACGATATTTTGCAAATAGAGTGAAGTCTCAAGTTAGAGATGAAACCAAAAAATCATCTATTGCTTCTCAAAATGAAGGAAAATTGGGATATCCATCTCAAATAGAAGAAAGTTAGATGAGAAGAAGCTAGGACCCCTTGCCCAAATACTTGAAGCCACCACCTTTCCCACCAGAGAGCAATTGAAATTTCTTTAGTATTAATAAAAAGGCATAATGTCCTCTATGCTTCATAATCTTCCATGCTCACCCGATAAGGTTGTCAAGTTGGCAAGGCTAGGCTTAAACAACACATAGTAAGCTTTGACTAGTGTGTGTTGTCCTATGTGGGCCAAACTCTAAATCCATTCCTATTTGCTTCTTGGATACCTTCCTTTTGTTTGTTTGTCAGACAATAGTGCACACAACGTCTACATGATGGCAAAGCTTGGGCTATAGACAAATGGACAATCATTTATTTTCGTTCCATGGAAAATTGTTTAACTTATAAAAAATAGTTGACATTTAAAAAATAAAATAGTAAATAATTTTTACAAATATATGTGTGGGTAAATTAAATGTTTAAAATTTTTATTGGCATTGATTTGTCATTTCAAGTTTCTTCTTTTTTATTTGATTTAATGGTATCTTGGCATTAAGTTGTCATTTAAATTATTTCTTTTTTATTTGTTTTGATGGCATCTTTAATGAGTAATTAGTATGTAAAGTAGTATTTAAATTTTTCTTTTTCAAATATTATAATGAGTTAACTTGAATATAAAATTTATCAAATTGAATGATATTTTCTTATATTAGAAAAAATATAAGAGATCTTTCAAAATATTTCAATATGGGTAATATTAAGTATCAATATTTCATAATTATTCTCTTTTAACTTTTGAATTATCAATGTATGTTTCTTTGCTATTGTTAATCTTTTTAAAATTTAAAACAAAAATTTGATCAAAGAAAAATATCTTTAATTTATCAAACTATAGATGGTTTTTTCAACACCACATCTTTCCAAATACAGATATATCAAGACAAATATGTTCTAGATTTTAAAATTCAATAGAATTTTGATTTTCATATACAATTTAAAATTATATATAAATTCACATCTATAATTTCATCTTTAGTCATAAGTCATCCAAAATGATAAAGAGAGTTTATTAGTTAAAACATTTCTAGATATCATTATAAAAATGAATAAATTGAAATTGATAATATGTATCACAATATAATCGAATGAATTTCTAACGAAATACCATTATTTTATTATTATTTATACATTTAGTCTAATAATATAATCAAATTTAACTTTTAATTATCTTAAATTAAAATAATATTTATAAATAACGCAACTCTTTATTATTTTCCTTCTTTAATAATTTATTCTTTCTTAAATTATACAAATATGAGAAAATAGTTATGCAATATTGATACTATTTTTTTAATTTTAACTAGGTATTTGTTTTAAATTGTACAAGCCAAAATAAGAAAATATTATATTTAATATAAATAATTTTAGTTAGATATAGTTTTAACTTTATAATTTAAAATTATTATAATTTATCATCGTAAGTATTTTAATAATTAATCATGTTATAAATCTAGTTTTAATTAATTATTTTTACAATTTACAATTATTTGAAATTTTTAACTAAATAATTATTAATTAAGATTATTGTGATCAAAATAATTAATTATAAATTTAATTTTTTATAATAATTAGATTATAATTATAATTTTAGTTATTATTAATTACTATAATCATGATTAAAGTTAAAATCTAGACTAGATAATGATTATGATTTTAGCTCTTCAATAATAAAATATTTTTTTAATATTATTTAAATATATAATAATTAAATATTTTAAAAAACTATTCATTTAAAAAAAAATGTATAAGTAGTTAGAAATTTTAAATAATTATAAAATATTGGTTTTCTGAATGAAATAATTCAATAAATAATTTGTATATAAACAATATAAATAATATCACTCGTTAATGGGTCTTTCGGGGTTCATCCTTAATCAAGGTCAGGGTTGTGACTCAGTGGAGCAAACCTGATGATGGATGGGTTAAAATTAATTTTGATGGGGCTTTAAAAGGTAATCTAGGGCCTTCTGGGGTTGGGTGTGTGGCTCGCAATGCGAATGACAATATTCTCGCAATAGAAACCAAGAAGTTGGCGAAGGGCATTGATAATGAAGCAGATGTACAGGTTGCACTGTTTGCAGTAGACTTGACATCCAAGATGAAAGCAGACTGTTTTCATTTAGAGGGAGACTTAGAGGTAATTGTTAATGCGATTTCCAATGTCAAAGACCAAGTTTGGAGATTGGACAAAACCATCAACATTATTCAGAGAAGGCTTGACACATTCCAAAGTTTCAAAATTCCCCACATCTATAGAGAAGGAAACACACTAGTGGACTCCCTATCTAAGTTGGTGGTGACTTTCGCTGACAAATTTGGTTCAAACTTGGTAGAGATTTGGTGAAAGGCATTAAATTTTTTGTGACATTAGCATCATTAATGTTTTGCAAGGTTGGTGATTTATGGTGGCTTGGCGGCTGACATTACATAGGTACCTGGAGATTGCATTGAATGCAAGGTAGTCCTTTGAGGCATTTTCATTCCTTTTTACCTGCATCGAGGTGTACATTTGCATTGCCCTAACAAAATTTCATATGCATGAAGTGGAGTGGGGAAGGTGATGGTGCCATGGAAGCAAAATTCATCTTCAAGGCACTGAAATAATAGATGGCATTTTGGGGGCTGGTGTCAGAAGAATGTTTTTACCTCGAGTGTCCCCTTCTTCCTCATTCTGGTCAAGGCTCTATTGGGCATTGATTTCTTGGTCTCAAAATTTCACTTTTGCACAAATATTGATATCTCCTCCCTCTTCTGTGATTGGGGTCTCCATATTGGGTTGAGGGAAGAGGTGAAATGGGTGATGGAGCAGTGTGTGCACGATGAATGGTGTGTGGAACTTGATGATATTTTTCAATACACAGTACTTGAATGAGGGTTTGTAGTTGTGCACAAAGAATGGATTGGGTTCCTCGGGGTGCCTCACCACGAGAACCCATTTCTTCTACACAGGGCATTGGAAGACATACCAAAATACAAGGCAGAGGCCCAAAAGTATTGGGCATAGCTCATGGACTATGTCCATGACTGGGAGTTGATCATCGTTGCTGGGGTCCCCAAAAATTAGATGGACCCTAACTTTTTCAAGTTTAGGTTGGTGGGGGTGTGGTCTCAAATGTAAGAGAAAGGAAGGGCAATGGGTCATGGTAATAAAGGGTGTGGACATGGTGGTGCTTGTGGATGGTGGGGTGGTGCTGCTCGTGGGCATCGTCGAGGTCACGGTCGTGGTTGTGGGATTCTACCCTAACAAGGTATGGTTCATCCTCCCCTTTTGACTGCAAGGCTTATTTCCTCAAGGTTTTTGGTGTCACTTTCTTTTGTAGTGTCTAATGTAAATTTTGGTAAATGGGGTAGTTTGGAGGTATTGTTAATATTTGGAGATATTGTCAAGATCTGGTTTTGACAAGAACTCTTCCACGAGAGGTCTTTGTACTTAGGGTTTGGATGGCAAGAATGTACATTGCACAATTTTGTTGTTTTTTGGTCTCCACCCAGGTTGGTTTGAAGATGTTGGTTGGGTGTGGGTTGGAGGCCATTCATGGCCGTTGGATTGGTTTTTGGACATGGTTGTCTGATTTCATAGACTTGTTTTAATTTTATCTCATGTAAAACTCTAGTTTAAATATTAATAATAAAATAATCATAATTTACCGATAAAAAAATAATATAAATAATATAAAATATTAATTAAAATTGGTTATAAAAAATTTAAGAGGAAAACTCTTTTTTTAAAAATTATTTTGTCACTTATAATTTAACATGTAAACTGACAATTTATTTAATCAAAGGCAATAGTAGTAACCAATTGAAGTTGAATGGCTCCAATTGAACCCACTAGGGACATGTATTGTTGAGTGCAAGGCTTCAACATCATAAGAGCTAAGGTCAGAATCATGCCTCAGGAGAATTTGATGAACTACTTTATGAAGGCCCCTCATGAGGCTGGTGTGCTCGTGAGCTTCGTGCCTTTATCGAGTTGCCACACTTGTAATTTGAACCTCCATTAAAACATAAAAGATAATTAATAAACTTATAATAAATAATTTATTATAAAATTAATTTAACAATGATAATTATTATTTCTTTCATTTTATTTATTTTAAAATTGTATAAATACGATAAGAATGAAACATTTAAATCATAGCTTCATCTCATACAATAGATAATTACATAATTCAATGAGAGAATTTTTTGTTTAAACAATATAGTTATTAAAGGTATATATTTAAAAAAATACTCTTATAAATATTCTTGATATTTTATAGATCAATAAAAATGTGTTTAGTTTTAGTTCAAGTTTATTATTTTATTAAGAAAATGGATTTAACTTATTATTTAATTTATTAAAAACATTATATAATTTAGTAAAAGGTGTATTGATTAACGTTATTGCTATTTTTAAATTTGATTCTTTGTTAATGGGTTCTTCATTTACTAGTGAAGTTGAATGGTTCTTAATGAGTTGTACATAGATCAAGTCTTGTTGAGGGCAAGGCTCCAACATCATAAGGGATAGAATGGATACCACCCCTAGTCCTCGACTCTTGATCGAAGCAATTTCAACCTAAAATTCATGCTCTTCTATAATCATTTTATAGATGAAAATCCCTCCATAAAAAAAAAGTGGCTCTTTAAATATTTTATTAATAATTGAAATATATTATCTTCAATTTTTTGATAACCACAACAACATAAAAATATGTGATAAAAGTCAATGGGCCTTTGGTCTACTCATGAAGTTGAAAGGTTCTTAATGAGCCCACTAGGGATCAAGTCTTGCTGAGTGTAAGGTTCCGACATCGAAATAAAGGATGAGCCCGAGATCGAGCCCCAGATGAATTTAGCAGAATACATACCCCTCAGTCTTTCACTCTTAACCAAAGAGGTTCAGCCGAAAACTTATACTCCAGCATCGAATAACTAAAAGGTTTCATAAATGACCAAAAAATTATTTGATTAAAAAAACTTCACACCATCAAATCAAATCCAGGAACATCCTAGTAGAGTACCTTGTGATGCTAAAGCGAAGGATTTTTTATCGGAATAAAATAAGGAAGTGATATTCATGCGTGCGATTAGTCTTTCTCTGTATTGCTGGACAGGTTATTCAGGCTCCACACCTACAGTTAACAATATTAAATTATTCACGTACGCCTCACTATTTGTAAGGCTTCAATGTATGTAGTCGTTGACAATTGCCTCTCTATTTAATTTTCAGCAATGACCTTCACACTCACTCAATTTAAAAGAATTTGATAGAGAAAGGAACTTTAAAATTTGTTAAAGTTCTAAAACTTTTCCTTCACTCTAAACAGTAAAAGATTACTTTTTCATTCAAAGGGTGGCCTTGACACTGAAAATATTGCCTGCCAGCAGTGATTATCTGACTCTTTTCTCTGCTTAAATTGATGAGTTGTGAAATGTCATCCCCACAATATCTATTGAACATGATGGTATTTGAATGAATGAATAAAAGATTTCAACGGACTAAATAGTCGACAGTCTATTGAAATTTTAATGGTATTTGAAAAAGAGAAATTTTTAAAACAAATTAAAAAAAGAAGAAGAAAGTATACAGAATAAGTCAAAAGGTGTAGTGATGAGTATCCATTTGCTTTTGTCCAAAAGAGAAAGCAGCATTATCTTCATCATCACTCTTCCCACTTTTGCTGTCACTTCTTCCATCGACTTTATTTTTAAACTAAGTAGAACGCTCTTCCATAAACAGAAATATAACAATTTCACATCATATTATATGATCTATTATCATAAAAAAATTGTTTAATAATTTTTTTATAATTCAAACAATTTAAATAAGTACAAATAATAGTCACAACCATGTAAAGCAAGGAGTCCAAACAAGCTAGATCTTCTCTGAGGGAGTCCCTACTTGTACCAAAATGAGAGCTCTAGAACAATGTATGGACATCCATCAAAGCATAAAGGAAGAGGGGCTTTTGTCATATATTATTGTTGGAAATGCTGTGGTAGACATGCTTGTAAAATATGGAAGCATAGACAAGGTACACAAATTGTTTGAAAAAATGCCTCAACGAAATGTGATCTCATGGAATGCCATGATTGCACAAAATGAGCATAATGAGCTTTTCTATAAGGAAACTTTCAAGAATATACAATAAGTAGGTGTCAAGCCAAATTCCATAATCTTTGCGAGTAATCCTCACTGCCTGTGCCAAGATTGGAGCAATGGAATAGGGTGGGGAACATCCATTAAACCATACTTGGAGGGGGATTTTTTTATCCATAGATCAACTACTTACTAAAAATATACTTTGTTCCATGATTAGAAATTGAATACATTGAAATCTCTACAAACATTCAAAATAAGAATGATTGTGATAAAATTTTAAAGCATGTATAGACTTTCACAAGTGTTCTTCTAAATGTATTCCTTCATTCTTTCTTGTGATTTTATCAATGAGTGAAAATGAGTGATGTCAATGACCAAGATATTGATTGTATTCAATTTTATGTTTTGTTGTATTCTTGAACATGTCAAAATATAATTTTTAAAAGATATTCTTATAAAAAAGAAGATAATTGTAAAAGATAGATTTCAAAAATCTAGGTTGTCCATTTCATATAAGAAATGATAGTTAGAGGGAAACGGAGGCATAGGGGGGAGAGATAAGAAGAGAGGTGGAAAGAGAGAGAGGGGGGAGGAGGGAGAGTGTGTAAGAAGAATAATAAAAAGAGGGAAGAGAGGTGGAGAGGTCAAAAGGTAGACAAAGATAGAAATAGGGAGTGTGTGTGTGTGTGTGTGTGTGTGTGTGTGTGTGTGTATGAGTGAGAGAGATATGAGGGGGGATACAAAGAGGAAGGGAGTGGGAGGGATAGAAATAGGAAGAGGAGAGAGGAGAGGCATATAAAAAGAGGGAGTGATAGGGAGGGAGGTAGAAAGATAAAGTAGGAGAGATAGGAATAGAAAGAGGGAGAGATAGGGATATAAAGATCGATATAACATGGGAAAGATAGAGAGATTGTTAAAGAGATAAATATATAGAGTGAGAGAGATGGAAGGAGAGACAAAGAAGGATATAAAGACATGAATATATAGAAGGATGGGGAGATGAAGAGAAAATAAAATAAAATATATGAGATGCTATATAAAGAAATGTGTGTGTATAGATAGGTATCTATAACTTTAGATAGATAAATAGAGTAGATCAAAGAAAAATAGAGGAAATGGGATATATAGGAGAAAGGAGTGTCTATGTGTGTGAATGAGAAAGATATAAAGATAGGGATAGGGAGGTAGATCTATGGGAGAGTGTGTGAGTTAGAGAGAGACATATGGACATAAAAATAGAGAGGGATCTAGAGATCTATAAATATGTATCTAGAGATAGGGAGTGAAGGAAAGAGAGATAGAAAACATACTACTCCATAAACTTATATATAAGTTTCTTTTTTACATATTGTTCTTTTGTTATTATTTATTTTCTTATGGTGGAATTTCCCCCCCTTAAATTGGTCAGAAAAGGAAGGTGTGCAACTATGTTGTTGTGTTAATAGCATGATTTTTTTAATCTAAATAAAGATGCTTCACATAGCTGTTAGAGAATGTTGAAGGTAATAATTTTGTTGTTAGTGGACCTAGATAATTTTGAATTTAGGATTATGACTTGGTTGTTTAATTGCTTTTATTTCCAGTATTATCTAACTATAGTTCTTATTTTATTTTATTTTATTTTTTTTTGAAATTTTCTATCATGAATAAGTTGTTGCAAGGGCAAGAATCAAAATAGGAACAACACTCCCAATCAAAACTTATCCTTGACAGAGGGTGAAAGAACCAAAATAGATTAAGCACAATCATAGATCATTATCAGTATATGTTCCCTCCAATATATTATTTAAGATATAACTTACTATTGGAATAACCATTGCATGTCTTTTTGGTGCAAGTGCTAGTTTTAATTTAAAATATACAAAGTGTGAAGACAAATTTGAAGCAAATTGGTGCAAACACCTCCTTTAGAAAAAAAAAGTGAAATGATTAATGCATTGGTTTTAAAGAAAAATGTAATGTGTCAAATTGCACTACAAACATAAGTAGAAGGGACAACATAGAAAAATTGGAGGAAAGAGGACGTTTGATGTAGGAATAAATAGAAACCTAGAGAATGAAGGAGCACAACAAATGGAATGGAGAGAGAGAGAGAGAGAGAGGAGAGAGAGAGTATTATGTATTATATGGTTATTAAATATGATATTATTATAGTTTATATTATGAATATATGATATAGTTTCATATATCATATATTCTGAATTATATATATATATATAATA